>CAUYRH010045422.1:0-78207 GCA_963574655.1 Perodicticus potto
AGCTCCTGGTAGAGGGAGAGATTTCAAGTGGGGAGAGAGATGCTCTCTCCGTTCCTCTCCCGGTCTTTCCCCGTCTCCTCCTCTAGGCCTCTAGCCTCAGGGTATATATAGGTGTATGAGTTCCTTGGCCAGGAAACGAATGAATACAGTCCCTTCCACCAGGGGCAAGGTGAATGAGTGTATCAATGAATGGACACAGTCCATCCATGGAATTCAGGCCAAGGAAATTCACAAGAAACTGACCTAGGCATAGGAAATGGGGGTTCCACATTTAGTCCCAAGTGTAAAGTAAAGGAGACACCAAGGCACAGGTGTCTCCTCAGCAGTTGTCCAGCCTTTTTGGCTATTGGAGCCTCTGGTGGGCGTTGTAGGTCCCCCTCCTTGCCTGTCATCCAGCACCAGTGGTTTCTTTTCAATACTTGTTTCTAACATCTAGTCTAGGAAACAAAGCACGTATTTATTTACTTAATTATCATCACGCTTTTCAACTATGAATCACAAACACTTGAGAGTGTTCACCAAACATTTAGATTAAAAGATATTTCCTCAACACAAATTGTTTACTATATTATTAAAATGTAAACTACAAATACAAATGTTTAAATCTCTCATTAGCTTATTGCCACATACTTGGGTGCACACGAAAAAGACAAAAAGCTACTGTAAAAAACTCAGTGACTATGAAAAAAGAAAACACTGAAACAGCTGATGCTGTATCTATGCTAGAAAAATCAACAAATGCACAAAACCCAAAATATGTTACTTTTGTGCATCCAAAGCAATGGGCGAGGAGTCCAGGTTTTATAAAAATGTGTCATCGTGGTTGTTTTCAAGCATTACAGCTTCTTTTCCAAAATCTAATTTTGCTTTTGGATAAACAAGTCTTTTCGTCAATAATATGCTGTCTACAAAGTGCCAAACATGCATTTTTTTTAAACTAGAAAATTCCTTAAGTCATCCAGATATAGCAAAATCTCCATATTTTTGTTGTAACATGGGCCCTGTCTGAATCACTCGCCTGAATTCTTTATTGAGGACCATATTCACAGCAAGATGACTATAAACGCCATATGGCTGACACCAGCAGTATCTCACACAGCTGTGCTGGATCCTAAAACAAAATCATGCTTTCTATAATAACCCAAGAACTCTGGCTCTGATACTGTAGCAGTGAAATATAGGAACACAGTGCCTATCCAAACATTATAAATATTATTTTCAAGTGCCTTTCTCTTTTTTCATATTTCTTTTCATTTGAAAAAGCTTAACGATATAAAATAATAAACACAAGGCTCAGTTTTTCCTCCCAAACCGAAGATGATACAAGCTAGTAAGTTCTATCTTAGTCAGAATCCACAAGTTACAAAATGATAACGTCTTGGACAGATCGAGCCCCAGGATGTATGTTTGTGTTAGGCCCATACAGGACTGGCTGTCTCACACAGTTTCAAAAATTTTGAATTAATTGCAAAAGTACACAAATTCGAACTTCCGCTTCTGGAAAAATCAGATCTGCCGATTTTAGGGCTGCATCCACATGAGGAAACATTTGGGCGGAACTGAGCAGCAGGCGGCTCCCAGTTCCCCAAAGTCCCTCCTACCCATAACTTTGTCTCCCTGAACTGAGATCAAGTGACATTACCATTTATCACCCCCCATGCACTTTTCCTCTTTTAGTAGATTTAAGGTGCCTGCAGGGTGATAAACTAATACTTATCCCAAATAGAGAGAGAATTTTTCTTCTCCCTAATCTACTTCACTCTTTATGTCATTATATCTTCTTGGACCTGCAGACATTGGCATTCGTAAGCCCCTACCTCGGACTCCTGGGGCTGTCTGCTGGCATCACAGATCTAAAAGCTAAGGAGAAGCCTTTCATATTCTGCAGGAAGAATGATGAGGCAGCTACTATGCTTACAGAAACCTTCTGACATAATGTTTACTCAAAAGGCAAGTTCAAATTGCAAGCCAAACACCACCTCTTGCCAGAGCTTCTTGCTGACATATTATTTGTTCCTACTTATCCTCAAAACAGCTAGCTTACCTTTGAGTTTTGCAATTTCTTCAGCTTTCTATGTTTTTTGTTTTTAATAGAAAAGTTCTCATAATCAACAAAATAGGTGTTCTTAAATGATTTCCAAAGAACATGAGACTTGGTGTCAATGCTCCCTGAACACCTTACTTTGCAGATTCTGGAAAGATTCAGAGAAAATAGAATGTGCATGTGGGCTACCTAAAAAAAATACATAGACCTACTCATGCTTAGAGGCAAACATTTCAGAGTCTACACACCACAGTGAGTATATAGTTTCATTCTCTCCCACTTCCTCTCTGTGTTGCTTAGAATTTGTTGACTACGATTACAGTGTAGGAGTCACAGCTCCTTTCTCCAAGTCAGACTCAAGTAAATGGCAGAGACTCATCACTGTGGACTTTTCAGGATAATTTCCTGTAGGATAACTTCCAGCACACCGAACGACTCCCTCGTATAAGGAGTGACTACACAAGTTGATCTGGTATTCGTCTTTGGTTGTTGTTTATTATTCTAAAAAGAGAACCTAGAAACCAGGCAGGGTTATTTACTGGTCAGTGCAGCTGGGAGAATGTGTCCCCCAACACCTGTTTCATCGTCTTGCTCGTTCATATCTTCTGATAGTGTTTTTAGTCCAGTCGAAGGAAGAGAAAGAGATTGTGGTAATAGAAGAAATAGGGAAATTTTCCACTTTTCACAGGGACCTTTTATTTAGTTACCCGTTTGACTATTTCTTTCTGCAAAGGAGAACCCCAAAGTCAAATGATAATAGTATTTGCCAAAGTTTAAATGTGAGCTAGTGAATGAAAGGAAAATATTCCATTACAGTGAACTTCCATAGAATCCAGACACATAGTGGGGTCTCTGGAACATAAAAAGTTCTTGAAACAGAAGACTGATTTTGAACGAATGCACCTGCTTAAAAAGGTGTGAGTTTTCTGACATGCAGCCACTTTTTTACAATTTAGGTATGACTGATGGCCACAGAATTTTTGCTTGCTGGTTGGATTTCAAGGAAATTTAGCCCTTTAATTTTGCAAATATTATTCCAACCTAAGCGTCTCTCCTTGTCAAAATAATTTTTAAATTTTATTTTAGGCTTCTAACATGATAGTGGGTGGATGCTGGGCATCTGGAGCAGTTCTGGGTATCTCTGAGATGGGTGAAGGTACAGTAGTGGATTTGAGCTTGAGAACTCAAAATGGGTCATGGCACAAACCACTGGTTCTCTGGCTCTGACACTTGGGTCTCTCCTTGACTCCTGTCACATCGAATTCCACAGATTTTGCTGATTATCTCCAGCCACTCAAACTTTGGCTTTTCTTTTTAACTCTTCCAGGAAAGACCTTCAAGGTCTCCCCTTCCTCCAGTCCAAACTCACTCTGACACCACCGCTTGATTTTGGGGAGACTCTGCCCTTGCTCTACCAGGTTTTAGAATAAATACTCTGCAAACTGCAGCTCACATTATCTTTGTCTCCAAATGCTACTAGACATTAGATGGTGGCTGCTTTCCCAAGAGGGACAAGGACGAGAGTAAATGGAATTTTTTGGAGTGAAAGCTTCTCACATTTCCAGGGGTTTGTTTTTTTTTTGTTTTGTTTTTTGTTTTTTTGTAGAGACAGAGTCTCACTCTATCGCCCTCGGTAGAGTGCTGTGGAGTCACAGCTCACAGCTACCTCCAGCTTTTGGGCTTAGGCGATTCTCTTGCCTCAGCCTCCCAAGTAGCTGGGACTACAAACGCCCGCCACAGCGCCCGGCTAATTTTTGATGCAGTTCGGCAGGGGCCGGGTTTGAACCCACAGCCCTCAGTATATGGGGTCGGCGCCCTACTCGCTGAGCCACAGGCCCTACCCCAGGGGTTTGTTTAAGGCTCAGGTCACTCTAATCTTAACTGTGGGGAAATATGGTTCTCTACTCTAGGAGGATTCCTACCTTATTAAATGCTTGAAAGAAAATTGGAAGAGGCCCCTGGGTTCAGACAGATGATCTTCCCAGTGAAACTTCTATAGAAGAGGTGCCTGCCCATTACCAGAGCACACCCTTCCCATGTGGTCTCCACCCTTCACCCTGCTGTGTGTCCACAAAACCCAGGGCAGGGAGAGCCAAACACGGTATGGCTGTCCCTACTCCTGCTTGCTGAGGCTGCCATATGCCCCAGCCACAGGGATGCAGAATGTTCTAGATGCAGAACATTTGATCATTGGGGAGCTCTCTTGTCCCTCTGTCCATTCCATGGACCAGTGACCATGAGCACAGCTACCTTAGGGGCAGAGCAGTTTCTAAAAAAATACCATGGATGAGATGGCTGAAACAACAGAAACTTACTTCTTTGGTTTGGCGTCCATAGCTCAGTGGTTAGGGCGCCAGCCATGTATACCAGGGCTGGTGGGTTTGAACCCGACCTAGCGTGCTAAGCAAACAACAAAAAAAATAACTGGGTATTGTGGCGGGCGCCTGTAGTCTCTGGTAGTTGGGAGCTGAATTACTTGAGCCCAAGAGTTTGAGGTTGCTGTGAGTTATGATGCCAAAGTACTCTGCAGAGGGTGACAAAGTGGACTCTGACTCAAAAAGAAAAAGAAACTTATTTCTCACAGTTCCAGAGGCTGAGAAGTTCCTAGTGAGGGTTTTCTTTCTGGCTTGAAGATGCTCATGTTCTCACATTTTAGAGAGAGAGAGAGCTCTGGGGTCTCTTCTGATGAGGACACCAGCCCTAGTGGATTAGAGCTCCACCCTTGTGACCTTGTTTAACCCTAATTACCCCCAAATAGTCACATTGGAGGTTAGGGCTTCAACATGTGAATTCTATAGGGACAAACTTCAGTCCATAGCTATGTGGAATTTTGTGTGTTTGTGCCCACAGATTTCTTTTGGTTTTTGTTTGTTTGTTTGTTTTTTGTGACAAAGTCTCACTTTGTTGCCCCCAGTAGAGTGCTGTGGCATCATAGCTCTCAGCAACCTCAAACTCCCGGCCTCAAGCAATCCTCTTGCCTCAGACTCCCAAGTAGCAGGACTACAGGTGCCCACAACACCCAGCTATTTTTTAGAGACAGGGTCTCACTCTTGCTCAGACTGGTCTCAAACTCCCGAGCTCAAGCAATCCACCTGCCTCCGCCTCCCAGAGTGCTGGGATTACAGGAGTGAGTCACTGTGCTGGGCTGCACAGATTCCTTTCTAAAATGAAAACCCATAGCTTTATCAAGATTCCAAGGGGTTTGTAAGGAAAGTTCCATAACCACTACTCAAACACAAAGACTGATTGCCCAAGCAGTGATGTCCAACCTTTCTTCTTTTCTGCCACAAACTAGAAGAATAAAAATTGTCTTGGGCCACACATTAAATACGCAAACACTAATGAAAGTTGATCAGCAAAAAACAAGGTCTGTATGTACTTTTCCAAGCTACCCAACACCACAGATAAGCAAAACACTCCTCAAGCAATCAGCATTTGGCCTGTGGACCCCAGATTGGACAGCCATGAAGGTGTTGAAGGAAGGCAAAGGGAAATCGGTATTCCTGTGCTTCTACCATCTGATGTCATTCTTTTATACCATAAAACAAACGGACTTGCACAGCACAAAAGGGGAGGTGTGGGGGAGACAACCTCCCTTTGCTGTTCAGTATCACAAAAATTTAAGCTATTGAAATTTGAACCTCCTCCCAAGAATCCATGAGCGACCTCAAAGTGAACACTCATTTCAGGAAAAACAAGGTTTTCTTTTTTGCACAGGTGTCTATGACCCTGCCAAGGTCTAGACCCTGCTCCTTACTCCTCCCCGTGAAGTTGCTTCTTTTGCTACTGTGCTCACCGCAGTTACCCTTCAGCACCTTGACCAGATACCAGAATGTCCTCTGTGCTCTGGCCTCTGCCAGCGACTTCTGTGCTGTGCTGCCCACCAGCTTCCCACGGCGTCTCCAACAGGAGGGCGCCAAGGCTGCACAGAAAATTATATCATGTTAGCCAGTTCCCCCAAACACCATCCAGTGGTATCCTTTCCAATGAGACTTAGACCAGTGAAGACTGAGGGCATTCTGTTGACTCACAAACCGCAAGAGCTCTAACATCATTGCAGCACGGTCCTCAGATGAAGGAATCGATAGTGTGTGTCATCTCTGCACCATCTCAAATGTGCTTTTGTATGAATTTAATGTCTTTCTGCAAAGGATATTAAAAAACAATTATCTAACTTTGGCATATAAAATAATTTTGGAGACTGGGTACAGTAGCTCAAGACCAGCCTGAGTAGCGTAATAAGATCCCGTCTCTACAAAAAATAGCCCGGTGTGATGGCATGTCCCATATAGTCTCGCGACTCAGGAGCTCTGGAGCCCAAGAGTTTAAGGTTGAGGTGAGCTATGATGACGCCATGGCACGCTAGCCCAGGTGCCAGAGTGAGTCTCGTAAATAAACAAATAAATAAATTTTTAAAAATTAAAAATAAACTTTGGCAAAATGACTTAGTAGCCTTATTTCTCAGTTATAAATGAATAAATTGGAATACAAAGAAATTAAGTACATTTCTAATTGATTAATCAATCTATTCATTATTAACAAGCATTTATTAAGAATTAAAAATTCTCTTTGCATCCTTTCTTTTTTTCTGGATGATGCTTAAATGTTATCTTTTTACTATAACTAAAAATGTGACTCTGGCAGCAAAAGCATCCAATTCTTATCTGTCCGGGGTGAAAAAAAAACGGTATCTGTTTTAGGCCCCGTATCAAAATAGTCTTTTAATGATTCAACAAACATGCCTCTACCCTCCCTGTATGCCAGGACCTGGGTGAGTTTAATGAGGGAAACCAACATCAAACAAAGAGACAGAGAAATTGACAAATAAATAATAATAAATGTATAAAAGCTATGGAAGAAAACCCACCATGGGATGCTAAGATAGAAAATGGCAAAAAGGATCCTTTTAGCGGGATGGTCAAGAAATATCTCTTTGTAGAGGTGACAGTGAAGCCAAAAGCTGAAAGTTAGAGACTGATGCAGTCTGAATGGGAGGAAACACAGAGGTCGAAAAACTAGCTGGATCATAATTCCGCTTACTAATGTTTCAGAAGGCAGGTCAGATGGAGGGAGAGGGTTTATGGGAAGAAATCTAGAGTTGTGCTTAAGATGTCTTCACTCAGATGCCTGGCAAACTCCCAAGGGTGGGGTCTCCAGTTGCAGCTATTCATACAAATCTGGAGCTCCAGGGAGGAATATGGGATATAATTGGAAGAACAGCATTTATAGGAATGGTTTAGATTGCTCAGGAAGAAAGTATAAGAGAGCAGATAAGAGGGCCTATCCTTGAGCCTTGGGATTCCAACGTCTGGAGGTCAGAGAGAGGAGCAGCAGCAAAGCATCTCGAGAAGGTGCCATTGGAGAGGGATGAGGAAAGCTTCAAAGGAGGCCGGACAGGACGTGCTCGTGTTAGTGGAAACCACCAGCCATGATGAACACTACTGAGGTGTCAAATAAGGAAAAAATAGGAAACGATTTGCCTCTGAAAAATCTGCCATGAGGAGGTCACTGGTGACCCTGACAAGGACAGCTTCCCTGCATCTGTGGGCAGAAGCTGGGTTGTACATGGGAGGCAAAGAAAGAAAGGCAGCATGTGCAGACTCTGAGCTTACAAATTGTGTCTGGGATTGGAAGTGAAGAGTAACTGGCAGAGGCTGCGGGAAGCAGAGCGTATTTTCATAAGACGAGCGTGACTGAAGCACACGGGCCTACACACTGATGAAGATCATCTGGCAGAGAAAGAAGCCAGGAACCCAGAAGGAAGAGAGGATGGCCACAGGGCCGGGCTGGGTACCAGCTGTAACACGAGTGGGGAAAGGAGAGGCCATGGTGACAAACACTGATTAGAACTATGATGAGGAAGAGGAGGATGAGGGGGAGTGACCTACAGAGAGACAGAGTCACCAGATTGGCAGCAACACGGTCTGCTTCTGGTGCCCTCCGTTCTCCTTCCTGAGTTTTTAAAGAAGAGGAAAACAGGAAGTAGAGAAATGAACTCTCCAGTCCCGGGATGAACTATCCTACAACTTAAGACCTACAGACCCTTTGATCTGCTCTGACCAACACCGTGGCCATCATTACTTTGAATATTTTTCTGCTAACTAAATATCAGTACCCTCACTTGGACACCAGCCAGGACTGTCAACCTGTGTTGTGAACCACTCAACGTGGCTTCTCGTGGATCTGGTGAAGGACTGGTCATTTGACATCTCATTTTCACCGTGAAGCTGATGCAGCAGTATTTCATCAAGATCACCACCACGGTACTTACAAGAAGAAAGTTCTGTGTACCTCATGTCATGTGTTCTGAAGGCATATTAGAATGAGATTTTTAACTGATTCACGTTGACCAGCGTTTCTCCACCGTGGTACCACTGATATTTTCAGCTGGCTAATTCTATTAGAGGTGAGCGTCCTGTGTGTAGGGTAGGATGTTTAGCAGAGTCCTTGGCCTCTACCCACTAGATGCCATAGTACTCCATCCCCCCCCCCCAGTTGGAACTGCCAAAAATCTCCCCAGACTTTGCTGAATGTCCTTTGGAAGTCAAAATCACTTTCAGTTGACAGACACTGATATAGACTAGTGTTATAACACCAAAACCGAAACTAACAAAATCACACACCTGAAATCGTTTCCAGTAATAGAATGACTGCTTTTTGTATAGGTAAATGTCAAGCTATTTGACTGAATTTTTCAGTTTCCAGATGAATACTAGACATCTCCATCAACAATAAACATATGAACGAACACATGTTTTATTTCTTGAACCAACCAGCAAGTTTTCACATTTCAGAATTTGGCATAATTGAGAACATTTTAAAGCTTTCTAGGTCCAAACATATTCCCCACCTGACTCAACAGCATATTTGGGCTCTTGTTTGACTAATGCATTGATCTTTTTCAGTTTTATTTTATTTTTGCTTTTTATCCTGAGCTGCTTTAATTCCCTTTAGAGGGAGTCAGAGGATAAATAAGGACACAGATGGGTTTTTGGTGGTTTTATTTTTTTTTTTTTCCAGTGGATGAATGGAATTCCTTTTTGTCAGAACATTTTACTTCCCTTGCATGGCCCAACTGTATGCACTCATGGAGCAATTTCATGATGACTCTGCGCAGAATGCATCACTTTTTTACTAATAAATCATCTGTGTTGCATTATTACTCTGCAGAATTGTTGGAGGCAGGAATGAGAAATTATTAGAAGTGATTTTTTCTAGTGCCAGCTCTATCATTTACTGGAAAAAGCTTATGTTTCCAGGTGTCGATTTCTTCTCATTCAAATTCAATGAACATTTTATAGAGAGAAACAGTGGCTTTGCCAGGCCAATCCCTGACTGCCCCGCAAAGGCAGTTTTGTAGTGGGGGTGTGACTGCTTTTGAGAATTAAAAGTTCTCAGTTTCTTTCTTTTTTTCTTTTTTTTTTTTAAGAGCTTGTTTTATTTTATTTATTTATTTTTTTGGCCATGGCTGGGTTTGAACCTGCCACCTCCAGCATATGGGGCTGGCGCCCTACTACTTTGAGCCACAGGCACCGCCCTCAGTTTCTTGTTTTCATAAATAACTCACTAAAAATCAGCCATGAATTGTGCTAATCCTCCTTGAATCACAATCTTTCCTTTTGAGAAAATAAATGTACAAGTTTAATCTCTCTTGTGTAAACTATAAATTCTGCATAAACAAATATTAAACTCTGGCTAACGACATGTATGATGATGAAGTGTTCGGGATTGACGTTTACTGCTGTCTGCAACTTACTCTGGAAAGAAATAAGATGAGCCAATGGCAGATAGAGAAACAGATAAATAAACAGATACGTTAAAAAAAACATAGTAAATTGCTAATGGTGGAAAGGTATCCATTGTATAATTCTTTCAACTTTTTTGTTTGTTTGAATATTTTTATCACATAATGGAGAGAGCGTTCTTTGCATTGCTTTTAATTCTCCCCTTTCAAACCTCTAGTGGTTTGGAGTTTGGTGAATAAGTCGTGTTCATTAGCCTTCATGGTATCATTATAGCTACTAATCAGGTGTAAACTGAAAAGATCTGTTTTCAGCCTGTCCATGAGCTCTTCTGTCCCCTCCAACATTTTAGATGCTGTTCTCTGCATATTTTCTAAGTATTGGTAATTACTTTCTTAAGGTGGAGCATCCCAATTACTGCAAATGCTTCGCTTTAAGAGACAGTGTCTATGTTGCACAGGCTGTCCGTGTACTCCTGAGGCTCATGCAATCTTTCTGCTTCAGCCTTCCAAGTAACTGCGGCTTCAGGCACAAATTGCAAAGTTTTGTTTTAGGGTAATAGGAAGTTACTTATTTTTGGATTTTGTATATGTAGAACCAAGCTAAACTGCTTTTGAAGGAATCTCTATACTGTATCAGTTAGTGGCATATTCATATGCTGATTACTCAAATTAAAACCTCCAAATCTTCTATTCCCTCTTCTTCTGCTCCCCCATATATAACTGATTTTTTTTTTTCAGTTTTGGCCAGGGCTGGGCTTGAACCCGCCACTCCCGGCACATGAGGCTGGCGCCCCACTCCTTGAGCCACAGGCACCACCCTATATAACTGATTTTTTAAAATTTTCTGAAAATTCTTCCATGCTTGTCATTACCACTGCCCTGGTTCAAACCTATCTCTGGGGTCTTCCTTTGGTCTTTAGTTTTTTTTTTTTTTTCTCTCTAACCTGTCCTCCTCATTGCTTTCAGAGTTTTATTTCCAGAATGCAAATATATGCACATCATTCCTTTAGTTGAAGCGCTGCAATAAGAAAGAATTAGTTATTTTAGATGTATTAATGATATTGTGGACTTTTTTTTTTTTTTTTGAGACAGAATCTCATTATGTCGCCCTGGGTAGAGTACTCTGGTATCATAGCTCACAGCAACCTCAAACTCCTAGGCTTAGGCCATTCTCTTTCCTCAGCCTCCCAAGTAGGTGGGACTACAGGCACCCGCCACAACACCTGGCTATTTTTTTGTTGTAGTCATCATTGCTGTTTAGCTGGCTGGGGCTTGGTTCAAACCCGCCAGCCTTGATGTATGTGGCTGGCACAGTAACCACTGTGCCACAGGCACCAAGTAATATTGTGGACTTTTTAAGAGAACTTATATTTTAGAAACACATACTAAAATGTTTCTACATGGAACAATAAAATAGATGGTATTTGCTCCAAAATTAAGATGAGACGAGGGCAACATGGGTGGGATATAAATGAAACAAGATTGACCATGAATTGAAAATTTAACTTTGGATAACAAATAAATGAGGGTTCATTACACAACCTTGTCTAATTTCAAATATATATACACATATATATATATTGAATATATTTTTTATATATATTTGAAATTTTCCATAATAAAGGATTATTTTAACTTTATATAGTTCTCAAAAATGTCTAAGTCAGTGGTTCTCAACCTGTGGGTCATGATCCCTTTGGGGGTCAAACGACCCTTTCACAGGGGTCACCTAAGATCATGGGAAAACATGTATTTTTGAAAAACACATTTTTGCACACATGAAATAGCAACAAAAAATAATTTTATAGTTGGGGGTCACCACAACATGAAACTATATTAAAGGATCGTAGCATAGGAAGGTTGAGAACCACTGGTCTAAGAAGAGCAAACATTACTCCTAACCATCTGAAACTATTGTCTTTAATCCTTTACTCCCTCCTTCACCATATAACCTATGATTCAGCTCTTTCAAGCCACATGTTACTCCTGGTATAGACTCTTTCAAAATATAGTAGGGCACAGTCATTGCCTTGAACAATGACTACTTATCCTTTTATACCCAATTCAAATGTCACGAACCCTAGGGAATCTTTCCTGACTCATCATGAGATACTTAGTTATCTCCATTCCCTGGATTCCCATAGAACTTTGTATAATCCTCTTTTGTAGGATATATAATTGTGTATTTTAAGATGATTACTATAATAATTTTTTAAAATATTGATTCACTTAAACCAAGGTAGTAATATCCAGCAAGGTAAAGTCTATATTACTCACGTTTGTGTGGTATCCAGTGCAAAAGCATATGTTTAAATATACCAAAAGAAATTATTTTATATGATTCATTTCATTTTTATGTGAAAATATATTATGGATTTTTTGTCTATTACTTTTGTTGCTAAATATAAATCCTGGCTTCTATTAATACATAAGGGGACCTAGAAACTAGACTGTATTCACTATCGTTTTGAGTGAGCAAAATTTCTAAATTTAGAGATTAAAATTGAAAAGAATTTTCCAAAAATATTAGCTTCTCATCCACAAGTTTGATGTGAAATAAGGTTCCACATAGTTGCAAATTTTATGCATGACACATGCCTCACTCATCCTTGTAGTTGAAAACCATAGACCATTAATTTTTACATAGTAATACCAAAGCTAAAGTCAACCAGAGTCCTTGCAACTTCCAAAGACAGGTTGAAAGGAGTATTTCTTCTAAAACATAAATAATTAAAATAGCATGAGATATGTTATACTACTTCTGCTGCAAGGTGTCTGGGACCCTTTTGTCTATTTAAATCGTGGCCCCAGAAAACATTTGTGTGTGTTTGTTTTGTTTGTTCGTTTTTTAAGACAGAGTCTCACTCTGTCCCCCTGGGTAGAGTGAGGTGGCATCACCATAGTTGATAGCAACCTCGAACTCTTGGGCTCAGCCTCCTGAGTAGCTGGAACTATAGGCACCTGACATGATTCCTGGCTAGTTTTTCTATTTTTAGTAGATACAGGGTCTCACTCTTGCTCAGACTGGTCTAAAGCTCCTGAGCTCAAGCAATCCACCCTCAGTGGCCTCCCAGAGTGCTAGGGTTACAGGAGTGAGCCACCACACATGGCTTCCAGAAAACATTTTATGGGAGTGAATCTGATCACTCCTCTTGATACCAATATTGTCACTTCTTGTAAAAATTAGATATAATGTAAAGCAAACTATCACTGCTGGTTAGTCAGCTTATCTTTTGTAATAACCATCACCACCTGAGCTGGTATAATAATTTTTGAGTGTTGTCAGAGGCTTGGCTCTGCAGAAAGACGCTGCCAAGGGGGTAGAACAGCAACATTAAGAGAACAGCTCAGTAATCAAAACTGACCATGTTCTGGGGAGTAGCTGAGAAGAGACCACAGTACGCAATCATGAATCCACAGAATCCTGGGACACTTCTTTGTCCTCCAGCATTCTTCTAATAGAAACAGGCGTCCATTGGGCATGACATAATATCAGTCACAAGACAAGAAGAGCAGAATCCTGATCCCACAGAATAGGTGCCCTTTCCACATAGAGCATCAGTTTGTATCATCAGACATGATGATGTGGTTGAATAAAAAAAATGCTTGTTTTCAGGCAGACTAGGGCCAGAATCCTACCCTCTGTTTGTGACCTTGTGCAAGATACACGACCTCTCTAAAACTTACTTTTCTCTTCTGCAAGAATGTTGACAGCAACTCTGAGCGATGTAAAAATAAACATCACTTAATTTCACCTCTGCGTATCAGACACAGTTTGAATGTTTATTACAAAAGGAAAATAGAAAGAGATCCATCTCAGAACCAAGAGTGGGGACAGAAATGGACCACAGAGAAATCTCTAGCACCCCCGTTCAGATTGGGCACTTTCCTTGTCATAAAGAAATAACGATCTCTAAAACATCCTGCCAACTCATATGATTTTGAATGGCAGGCATTCCATGCATAAATGAAATACTTTCTACTTTTAAAAAGCAGAACTGAAAGCTGAGCAGAATCCAAAGTTCAGTCAAACTGAACTCATGATATGAGTCTTCCAGAACAAACTATGGCCATTATACTCAGTTTTTCAATTTAAAATTGTTTAAAATTCTTGAGTACTTTATGAGTTCCAGAAACCTACATTAAGTTGAGACTTGAGGAGATTCATCCTTGATGGTCCACAAGCAAGGTGTTCGAGTGAGGCACAAAAGGCCATTCATCCTTCCTAACGCTTTGATGCCAGGTCTATAGAGTTCTGCAAAATCAACCCATGTATATAAATTCCTAGGAAGGGATCCCTCCTGGTACTTTCCCAAAGTTAATTAAAACTCCAAGGAAACTTGGTTCGGCCTGGTTTGAATAGTTGGATGGAAGGGAAATTTTTACTTTCTCAAAACCAAAGAGAGAAGTGACTAAGCCAGTTTTATAAAAGAAATTGCAGACTGATTCTATGACAATGGATGGCCCCTTTTACCTAAAGTTCTTCTCTAGCCCATTGCTCCTGCTTTTGGCCAATTTATTACTTATTCAGGTTCCTACCACAGTACAAACACCCCAGATAGGAAAAAGAGAAGCAACTAAAATCTCACACACTCAAACGCACTTCTTTGTGATTTTTGAAACAATTAAGCAATGGAAAAGTAGTGACTAATACAAAGTTCTGGGATTAGATATGAATTTAATTTTTCCATCTTTTTTCTCCTCATTATTAGTTCTCTGTCAAAAATTGTAGCTGGAACACGTTCAAAGGTGAAACTCTGAGAACACTTATTATACTGAAGCAAATCAATGGCATCACGATCTATGCAAGGGACTTAGAACTTTTTGTGGCAGGGAGACAGGTGCACATAAACCAACACTAAGTTAAGTATAAAGATGGGGCAGCTTTTGGCAAATACAGAATCCTTCAGAAGACAAAATCACCAATCCATTCAAATAGAAACTTAGAAGATGCTGGGACATCTACAGCTACGTAAGTCATTTATACATTGAGTTGAATTCTCCACTTACCATAGGGGCACTGAGGTTTATAATAGCTTATGTTCTACGAAATGTTATTGGGAAAAGTAGGCTTATAACTCACTATTTCATTTTATTTTTCATTTTCTTTCTCTTTTGTCCTCTTGAAAGATACAAAAAGCTCTGATTATTACAGTAGTCACTAAAGAAAAATGTTCTTTGAGTCAGCTCATTAGGTCTGGTAAAAAGTAAGCAGGTGACAGGGAAGGGCTAAGAGCAGAGGATAGGAACCAATTATAGCTGAGAAGCAAAATTCCAGTCTAAGGACTGCTCCCTGGTTGGAACACACAGAGAGGAGCCCCCAGCGACCTTAAACTGACCCGAGGCTCATTACCATAAAATCCACATTATACCTTTTGCACACCCCATCCTACCCCCAGTTATTCTGGAAGATTGAAGACACACGCCTAATAAGGAGTTTGTTATGTAACCTCAACCTGCCAATCACCCCAAACAATGGGAAACAACAGCCAATCATGGGGACGGGGGCGGGGGGTGGGGGGAGAGGGTGGGACAAACTAATAAATGTATGAAGAGTGGCCTGTGCTCAGACTCCAGGGTCTCTTCTCCACTCTCGGAGGAGGACCCATCTCACCCTGTGAGACACAGTTGTGCTGTGCTATTTGCTTTGCACCAAATGTACATCTACGTTACTGCTTTGTATTTGGGGTCACTCCAGCATCAGCCAGACACCACTGCTCATTCTTCAGCACTAGGAGCTAAGAACCAGGGACCATCTGCCTTCCAGCTGGACCTGACAAGTTCATTCATTAAATGTTTGGGGGGATTTTCTAAATTCAAAGAAGGCTACCTTTCACATTCATACTCTAAAAAAGTTACTTTGGGAAGAAACACTATGGTAGCTCTTATTGTCACAAAGCTGTTCACTTGCTGTTCCCCTGCCTCTGAGTCCTGGCCATTATGACATGCAGGAGCCCCACAAGTTCATCAGGCACCGTGCACTTGCCAGCATCCTGATAATGCTATTAAACAATGAACTGGCTGCCATAACAGAACACTGACTAAGAGGGAAGTGTCTCAATTATTCTAGTAAGCTAAGATGCTCTCAGATGTGGGCAGATATCTGTACAAAGGGAAGTGATTGCAGTGGACTCTATGCCTGGTGGTCAGAGTACACTACTCCTCCACGGGAATAAAGGTGCTGTGCCCAGGCATAACTTTCAGAAATGCTGATGGTTTCGTTGGGCAAAGAGAGTGCATGCTGAAGAGCATACTAGCTTTTTCCTATCTCAGAAAAAAGCCAAATCCCCTCAAGCTTTTTCATATCTCTGAAAATGATCAGAATAAAAATGATCTCTGAGTTCCTTTAAAACAGAGCAAATACTATCATGTCTGTGTCTGTGACTAAGCTGACCCTGCTCCCAAAGTTGAACGTCCTCAGACTTTGGAGATGTTATCGTCGATATGCATGAAATGGCACCACATATCAATCATGCATTTGCCCTTTGCTTATCAGAAGATAATGAAACAAGTTACATCACTTCTTATCACAAAGGATAATGCTACCGCTCATGTGTAAGTGCATGACCATGAAATAGTTGAAATTGATTTTTCTCTAGAAGACAGCATAAACTAAGGGGAAAAACCCGGCATTTAGAGTCAGTAGGCTGGTGACATAGCTGAGCTATGTCAGTTAGTTACTTGTCTCATGAGCATGGACAAGTCACCCACTTCCCCTCATCGTCTGTTTTCTCTGTGTAAACAATGGCGATAGTCCCCTCCCTCCTTCACACAACCTTGCCAGAGTACAAGAAGGTGCCTCCTGCAGGTAACCACAAATGCAGGGGCTCATCCTCTCAGGACCAAAGATGGGCTCAAAGATCAAAGCACAGCGCCTCTCCATCCCACAGACTCTGAAAGGACAGTAGTCACATGAAACAGCAGAAAAACAGGAGTTCAAATCTCACAGAGCAATGGAATCAGGACACGCAAAAGTTAATGCCAAAGGGTGTAAATGGGCGATCCCTATAGAGAGAAAGGGGATCAGTGAGTTAACTCTGTGGAAGCAGGTGTCTTAGGAACCGGTAATCTGACAAAAACAAAGAAATAAACAAAACAAGCACTGCATCAAAGAATTTGTTTTCAAATCATATAAGGTCCCAGGAAATGAACAGAGCATTTTGTTTTGCTTCAAAGCACCTTTAGAGTCTGGCACAATCCTGAGTGTGCTTTGTGTATCCCCACATAACACCCTTAGACGTGGCAGTTTCTACAGGAATAAGCGGTTCTGGCAGGAATTGGAGGTAACTCCCAGTGGCTCTGGTTTAGCAGGCTGCATGACTGACCACTATTGAGTTGGACTGAGTTTTAGAAGCAGCAAGTAGGTGGATTTAAAGATGAAAAGTTCCCTTTTCTTGCTATAAATAGCTTGATCTTCAAAATACATAATCTTCTATCAACCTTGCAAAAACATTGGTAACTTTCTCAGGAACAATTACTGTGGCGGGCTTGCTTGGTTCCCAGCGATTTGACCTAGTGATGCACCCCTCCCCCATTCTTGTGTATTTCCCAGTGCTTTTTCTCTTTGGCCCCAACCCCAATTTTGACATTTAACCAAGTGGAGGAACATGGAAAGCCAAATACCATTTGCAAAAGGATTCAAGAAGTAGGTTTCTGTGAAGGCTCTCTCTGTCTGATGACCCAGAAAGGCCACAGGTTCATGGCCCACAAGCTAGAGAGCCAGTGTTGAGATATACAAGAGGTCGAGGTGGGGGGAAAGGGAGACGTATGACCGGGGGCAAATGGCAGGGCAAAGAAAAGCACACCTCCCCTCCGTCTCCACTCTCACCAGGCCCACCCTCCACACCCAGAGCTCAGGACAAAGGGAACAGAATGGTGGATCACAGCATTTCTATTTGTAAACAACCTACTAGGACAGTAAGTTCCCAGGAGGAGCCACAACCATCAGGGCTGATGGAAGCTTTATCAGCATTAAGCCAGCTATTTGGGGTGGGGTCTGGGAAGAGCAGCCATTCTCCAAAGGAAAGGAGGGACAGGAAAAACTGAGGGAAAGGCCAGATAGGGCCAGAGAGCTGTGTGCGCCAGATTAATAGCAAAGCTCTTAGTTGCTGTTCTTACCAATGTGAGGGACATCATCAAACTACTTTCAAAGAGAAAAACATGCTGCCAGTCAGTGAACGCCAGCTTGGACTGTCACAAGGGGAAACCTAGCCCTTCCTGACCGGGGAGGGCTATAACACACTCTGCGCGTCTAATGTGAGTGTGCTGGAAAGTCTCTCATTTGCATTTCATGCTTTCAAGTTCAAATGTGTGGGATTCCCACAGGCGTTCCACTTTTATTTTTTAAATCTGGAGTCAGATCCAGGGGTCACTCTTGCCTGTGTGGTATGGCCAAGTGGCTAAGGGAGCCTCAGTTACTCCATCTGTAATATAAAACTGGGATAATACTGTACAGGGTGGCCATAAAGTTCATGTGTAATTTCAAATGGCACAGGGACTGTATGGCCACCCTGTATAACACACAGCATTGTGAGAAGTCTGAAAATAAATGCACTTGCTCAGCACATTATCCGTCATAGTTAGTGCACCATCAGCGTAAACTCTAATTGTTAACATTAATATTATGACAGTAATAGCAGCAGAAGCCCGGAGCTCTCTCTTCTGCCTGGGCACTGTGACCCAGATAAACTTGCTACAGTTTCCTCATCTTCGAAATGAAGACCTTAAATTGTGTGCCCTGCAATTTCTCTCCAGATCTAAAAGTCTTTGACTCGATAAATGTACCATCTGCATGTAAAAGAATTACATTTATTTACTTTGCTATTCAGATTTTGAAGTCAAGGTATCATGGCTTTTTCAAAATAATCTGTGGATTTCAAAACCCCAACAGTTAGATAATTCAAAGGATTCATCTGACTCCCATCGAGACGTTCCATTTTATGGGGGGAGGCTCTATTATTCCAGAGACACGATTTCACTGGACAGTTCTTTGCCACTAACAACCTGTGAAAAAAGTCAAACTATACCAGGAACAAACTCCCTGTAGAACAGCTCAGGGAGAAACCCAGCCCCCTGCAGTCAGATAGGGAAGTCACAGGCCACGGGCCACGGGTTGACCCAAGGACCTCACACAAGTGGTTAGTGAAGAATGGAGGATTGTATTTTTTCTCATTGGCCACTCCAGGTTTTGTGATTTCTTCTACATTTTAAGGATAAGAAAAGGGAGAAGTTCTTGATGCCTACTAGACAGGGCATCTGAAGCTGCTGTCATCAGAAACCTTGGCTGTTGTGTTACTCACGGCAAGATCAACTGTGTCGAAGGATACTCTACACAGAGCCTACGTGGGGTTATCTCCCCGCGGAGGCAGCGCGCCCTGGGTAACCTTCAATCCATTCTCACATGCAACAGGGGCAGCAAGGGTGGAGAAAGAACAATGTCCCCTGTGCCAGGAGGCAGAAGGTGCAAGAAAATTGTACAACTTGAGCCTGTGTGGCAATCCATCATACACCAGGGAAAACAAGTACACTCCAGAGTGTCCTAGGCTCATCGAGAGCAAAACAACTGTTTGGTAAGACTTCAAATCAAAACAACCACTCTCTGCACCTCCTCTCTACTATCCAGGCAATCCAGAAAAAAGGAACCTGTTTGGCCTGTCACTTTCAGAGGTTTACATCATCGACTCAGGGTTCTGCCCTCTCTCTTTTCCCCTTTTTCCTTTCCTCTCTGTCTGGTGACTATCACGGAAGGACGAAAGTCCCTGAACAGCAGCTCAGTTCCAGTGTGGTATCTGCTTTGCTGCTCTCCCAAGAGCAAGCTCCATTATTGCAGCATGAACCGGAGGAAGAGCAGGTCTCTCAGTTATTGGGGTGCAAGGCCCCCAGAGCTGATAATCAGCTGCAGGCAGCACCTTCATAATCCATGTCACAAGCAAGAAAGAAGAGACTTTCAGCATCATAAAAACACTAAAATAAGGAAGAACAGAGGCAACTAAAAGTTTAAAGTGATGAAGGTGGATTACCCCACTGAAGGAAAGAGCTATAAAATACAGCTTTCCTTCAATGAGTTGAAAAGCAGGCCTGAAATTTTCATATGTTCTCTAATCTAAATCTAAATAGTATTTTGTCAGTTTTCTATATTGCAGACTATTATACACAGTTAAATGAGATATTCTTCAACATCGACAAGTCAGCCACACAGTAAATTCAGAAGTTATTTTCAACAACTATGTGTTCAAGTTTCACTGGTAAAACAGATTCAGATCCAATCTAGTCATCAACTCATTTCTATGAATTCTCTACTTCTGAATCTGAATTGTGGCTATGAATCTAAATACCATGGACTATAAAAACCCTGAAGCCCTGGAAATAGACTCACTGTTTCCCCGACAGGAATCAAGCAAGATATGCCCCATTCATTCTCAAAATGAGAGGACAATGTGGCCGAAAAGAACAGGATCTAAAACAGTCAGTAAAAACACAAATGGATTTAAACAGATACAAATAAAAGATCTCCTTCTATAGTGCCAGAAGGTGACCAAAGTCAAAATCAAAAGTTATTGGTGGCCTTGCAACACACACAGAGACACACACACAGAGGAAAGCTCTCCCGCTACTTACTGGGGTGGTTTTGTCCGGTATTTTTCACATCAGCCCTCTGCCTGTCCAGCTGCCAAGTGCCGGAGCACGCCGAGAGCAGCTGTTTCCTTCAAGCCGAGGCTCTGTGTCTTAACCAGTCACATGCACCTCCTGATAAATACTGCCACGGTGCCAGGAGGTCAGAAACTGAAGATTGTTATTCTCCTCACTTGCAAACCTTCTCATAACCCCCGATGGCTCTGCCATTTCATTAGCAGACGGAGCAGTACATTCCACAATTTGTTTTCTTTTAGCGACAAAGGCCCAACAGCTGATAAGTCACACTGGAGGGCAGGTCACTGCAAGTGGAAAGTTAATCATGTTTGCAAGGGGGTGGGGGTGGGGCGGGGAGCCTGGCAGGCTCCATGCTCTCAGCTCACCCAAGTTTTCACTGAACAGCTAGAAAAAAAGAGCCACCGCCCCCCACAGCAGGTGGAAACTGGTGTAGATTCCAGGTGCCCCCACCCGCAGCACATCAATCTGCTCTTGTTTCATTTTCTCAGAATCCCAGGCTCCTGTTAGTCCTAGGAGCCATAAGACTAAGTGGACTGTCCTAAGGAAAGAAGACCCTAACTAACTGTCTGAGAATGTTTAGTTTTAATTTCAAAGGCCAGGGCAGCTAAGCCAAGTGATGTTGATGGGTGAATTGGAGAGGGGTTCAGGAAGGATATCAAAGACCACTTTATGCAATTAGCAGGTGGAGATGATTACAGGTGCTGAAGGCCAGCCTTCTGAAGGGTTATCTTGGATTGTGTCAACATGTAGGGGCTCAGAGCAGTTGAGATTATCAGCAAGGGCAAGTAGAAACATAAATTATCTCCAAAGTTTCCCACGCACTTCACAGAGGCACTGCTTGCTCCCTGTGGGGTGCCGGGAAGTTGGACCAACCTGCCATTCTCGGCGCTGCTCACAGAGGTGGCAGATCACCCTGGAAGTTTTGCTGAATTCGTGCTTCTCACCTGAGCTGATGTTCCCACACTTGCTTTTCATCCTCCTCTCTGAGGACAACCCCGGGGTTATCTGACTTTGTGTAGTATCTGACCCAGGGTATCTGACTTCTTGGCATAGTCAGGGTGACACTTCCCAAAATCAGAGCCTGAGCTTACCCTCTAGGTAGAGATATGACAGGGAATCGGCCTTTTGATAAAATGAACATGCAAAAAAGATGGTAAAAGTCCCGCAGGGGATTTCTGAACCATATTAAGCCTGTTAAACTGCCAACCTTCATTTTTAATATGTGAGATCTTACTCAATATAGGAGCCTGTGTGAGTAATCTTTCATATCTGGGCTTTGTCTCATAATTATTTGTGGCATTAATCAAACCAGAAATTTCCCTCTACATAAAGGATATAAGTGGTTTCCAGAATAATAGAGAAAGACAAAAAACCCTCAGTCTTGTCCTACCTTTACGGGAGTAGTTATCAACTTGTGAGAGCCCAAAGTGCAAATGGAAAGATTTTGCAGGCATCAAACATATCTCTTGCTACAAGTTTAAAGTTGGTAATAGAAATAAATATCAGATATAAAAATACAATGCACTAAAATACAGGTCACCTTCTTAGGCATTCTTGGTCATGTGTTGATGTAACAGTCTTCAATCAGAAACAGGAAGAGAGGCCTATTGATGATTCGAAAAAATATTTTGTGTTTTGATTTATTTATACTTCGTATGTACAATAACAGAAACTTTTGTGACCTTATAGCATCGATCAGACACCTTCTTTACAATTGACTGGGTTAATTATTCTTAGGATCCGTTGCATACTACGTAGTTAAAGAGAGACTTCTGGAAATTCATTAATGACCAACACATACAAAAGCCTCAGGAAAGGTATGTGTACTCATTTTTTTCTATTTCTACTGGCAGGGGAACAAGGGCTGGATCCTGAGTCATCCCTATGATGCAAACTGTCAAGACGAAGACCCTGGGCCCTTCTAGTCAGGGTCCAGGAGTGTGGCCAAAAGTTCTAAAATGACACAGCCTTGCAAAGAAATGGAGAGATCCCACCTTTCTGCCCATGCTGCCTACCAGTACTGTTCAGGAGGCTGTCTCCCAGCTGGGCTTTGCCTCTCACCCTGTGTCTCCCACCCGTTTAGGGCCAGCTCAACAACAATCATCCCTTCTCTCCCTCTCAGCTCAGCCTCATTCTCTCAACACGTTTCCAGTCTTTATATCCTAACAACAGTCTTGTTGGTCTTTGCTCCTTTGACGACTGTCCTAACTCACTCATTCCCTCCACAACTAAGCTCCCAGATACTGGTTTCCATTTTCTCTACATCCCATTTAAGTTTTGACCTGCTGACACACTGGCTTCTTTCCCTCAATTCTCTAAAACTACTTTCCCCAAGTCACCAAAGATCAAGGGCAACAGATAGTTTTATCTTATGTGACTTTTGGCTACACTCAACCAACCTGACCAAGCGCCCCTTGAGATGTCCCCTGGTGGCTTCTGTGAAATGTCCTTCCTGCTCCTTCAGCCTCCTAAGTGGACCTTTCAACTTCTACCCGCCCCTTAAATGGGAAGATCTCTTCCTGTTCTCTAACATCTCTTATATGTTCTAATTTATTATTGAATGACTATAGCGATTTCCTAGTTAATCATCTTGCCTCCAGAAAACCTGTCTCTGCCCTTTATTTATCTTTTACACATTGTTCTGAAAGTCTCTTGAGGCCATCTTAGGCAACCTGATATGACCAGATCCTGTGCCAGAGTGTGGCCCTCCCTCTTTACTGCCTCCTTTTGTACATTCCACTGCCACTGTATTTCCTTCTTTATAATAATAGGTTTTCATGTACCTATGTTCCACCTGGACTTTGTCAACCTCAGAGAAAGCTGATGACTTACTTGTTTTAGATCCTCAATGCCTAATATGATACTCAACATGTATAAGACACATGGCTAAAACCATGCTCAATTAATAAATGGTTACAGAGAAGGATCTCTGTCAATGCTGTTAAGAAAAAAGAAAGTTTGGCTCGGCGTCTGTGGCTCAACGGGCTAAGGCGCCAGCCACGTACACCTGAGCTGGTGGGTTCGAATCCAGCCCGGGCCCGCCAAACAACGATAATGGCTGCAACCAAATAACGGTTGGGCGTTGTGGCGGGCGCCTGTAGTCCCAGCTACTTGGGAGGCGGAGGCAAGAGACTCGCTTGAGCCCAGGAATTGGAGGTGCTGTGAGCTGTGATGCCACGGCACTCTACCCAGGGTGACAGCTTGAGGCTCTGTCTCAAAAAAAAAAAAAGAAAGTTTGCAAAACTTGATTTTATATTAAGCCAGCAAAAAAAAAAAAAAAAAAAAAAAAAAACACTTAAGTAATTTTCCTCCAAAAGAAATCACTATGGCCATATTCTATGATCACATTGTAACAAAACTGTAAATTCACTACAAAATGTATGTCAGGAAAGAGCCAAGCACTTGGGAGAACTTGATAGCTCTTCTTAAAAAAAAAAAAATCATTGGAAAAGAAATCAAAAAGGCAATTACAGAATGCTTAGTTTTCAATAATGAGAATACCACATATCAAATATTGTGGGCCATAGCCCAAATAATAATTGGAGGCAAACTGACCCAAGAAGAAGTTGAAAAACAACAGATTAGTAATCATGGAAAAATATAAACGTTATTAAGAAATTGTTCCCCCAATTTTTTAGTTCAGATTACTGACATAAGTTCTCTCTGAGCTTCAAGCCACAGGTAACTCCCAAGTTATACAAAATGATGTTCAAGAGGTGGGCGGCGTCTATGGCTCAAGGAGTAGGGTGCTGGTCCCATATACCAGGGGTGGTGGGTTCGAGCCCAGCGGTCCTAGTCAAAACTGCAAAAAATAAATAAATAAATAAATAAAATGTTCAAGAGGACAAAAATAACAAAATCCTAACATAATACCTCTGAGTATAAGAATGAAAAAAAACTGATAAAGCATAATAAAGAAAACCACAGACTAACCTCATATATTACCCTAACCTTTAGCGTAAATGTAGTTTACTCTAAAGATGTAAAAATATCTCAGTATTAAGAAATGTTTAACATTTATGAAGACACAAGTCCATGGAGAAATGCTTTTGGATAACCACAACAGATAATCTTAAAAAGTCATCTGATAAAATTCAATATCAATTTTTAATTGATAAGGTGAAGTTACAATACATTCTTAACATGATAATCTATCTCAAACCAGTCACAGACATAATTAATGGTAAAAAACTGGAAGTATTAATGTTAAAATCAGACATAAAAAAAGTATGCTCATGATCAGTTAGCATTAGACATCTGAACCATTGCCATCAAGCAAGAAAAAGAAACTAAAAAGGATTTATGAGAAAGCGGGAGACTAAATTACTCAACCTTCGGATGTTATGGTGATTTATTCCACAGAACCAACTAAAAAATGATTTTATTTTTTATTTTTGAGACAGAGTTTCCCTCTGTTGCCCTGGGTAGATTGCCATGGCGTCATTATAGCTCACGGCAACCTCAAACTCTTGGGCTCAAGTGATTTTCTTGTCTCAGCCTCCTGAGTAGCTAGGACTACAGGTGCCCACCACAATACCTGGCTAGTTCTTTTCATTTTTAGTAGAGATGGGGTTTTGTTCTTGCTCAGTCTGTTCTCAAACCTAAACTCAAGCAATTCACCCACCTCGGTCTGCCAGAGCGCTAGGATTACAGGAGTGACCCATCGCATCCAGTCTGAAAGATGCTTCTAAACAATTAGAAAGTTGGGTGAGGCAAACGGTTACCAAATAAATATACAAAATTAATTTCCATTAATTATGGAAATTTTCCATATATGGCATTTTCCATATGACCATCAAAAACTTAGACAACATAATTTGAAAAATTCTCATTCATGATAGCAGCAACAACCAAACTTCTAGGAATAACAAAAAAGGTGATTAACCTACCTACATAAAAAACTTATAAAATTTTACTGAAAAATAAAAAATATTTTGATAAATAAAAGGTTAAACAATTTTCTTATACTGGAAGAACGAATGTTATGGAAAGATGTCAATCCTCCCCAAATTAATTTACAAATATAATCAAATTCTGGTTAAAAATCCCTAAGAGATTTAACAAGTCAAAAGACAAAAATCCTAAAGTTTATTTAAAGGAATAAAATAACTTAGAATAGTGAAGAAAGTTTTAGAAAAGAACCATGAAAATGGTGGTGCCTGCCTGAGGCTCAAAGGAGTAGGGGGCTGGCCCCATATGCTGGAGGTGGCGGGTTCAAACCCAGCCCTGGCCAAAAACTGCCAAAAAAAAAAAGAATCATGAAAATGATGTAAGGTATTAAATAGGCTACTAATTTAAAGTTTGGTAGTGGTGCCAAAAGAGGTTGAGTACTGGAACAGAACAGAAAGCCCAGGAATATCCATGTGAGGTCTGTATTTAAATGTTTATTATTTTTTAAACATGGCATTTAAACCCAGTGCTAAAAGGATGGAGTTTTCAATAATGAGTTGAATATTTAGCTATAAGGAAAAACAATAATGCAATCATTATTTCATTTCACATACAAAGTAAATGCCTAATAGATTAAAGATTCAAATGTGGAAATAAAACTACAAACAGAATTGAAGAAAATCATGTGATTGTTTTTATAATCTCAAAATTATTTTAAGCATGATTATTGTATCATGAAATATTTTAATCATGATTACAAAAGCACAAATAAAAAGTTAAAATATTTTAATCATAAAATGTAAAATTTATGTATGTTAAGTATAACCTCCCCATAACCAAAATCAAATCACAAATGACAAAATGAGATTAAAAAAATGAAACATATATGGTAAAAGGTTAATAGGCTTAACATATAAGTAGCAATTACAATCAACAACTAGGCAAAGAAATTAATATGATAAAGAGTTCACAGAGGAAGAAATATAAATGGTCCATATACACATGAAAAAATTCAGCTTCCCTAAAAAAGAGTACGAATTAAACAATGATAAGATACCATTTATTATCTATAAACTTTGCCTTTACACTCTGCTGGCAAAAATGTAGATCATAGCAGTACCTGTTCTAGAAATATGGGCATATTCCAAGAAAAGAATTGCATATGTATAAGGATGTTTCTAACATCGTTATTTATACGAGGGAAAAATTAGAAAAAAATCTATCTGCCAAATTAGAACACCTTCATAAGATCTACATCTCTTGCACTCATTATAATCTTGCTGAAGTATATTATTAACATGTAAAAATGTTCACTATCGGTTAAATGAAACATACATAGTACAAGTTACAAAAGTTTATTTAGTATAATCCCATTTTTTGGTGCAATCTCTCTCAGACACATACACGTCTTTGATACCTTCTTTGCTCACTTTATTCTTCTAACATCTGTCTAAGTATCAGGGGGACATTTTCTCTTGTCCTCTTGTTTTTCCCTGTATCTTCCCTTTGAACCACATGTGAAACAAAATAAGTCCTCAGTCACAGTCAGTTAATCATAAGAGTTGTACGAGCTACACACCCATAACAAATAAAAAGGAAGAAAAGATTTTAAAAGAATCAGAGAGTGAAGTGTTTAACCTCTAAATCCTTTGAATGAAGCAAATCTAGGACAATAAATGAAAAATATATAAAAGATAAATGATGTCTGTGTTCAGTGTGTATTGCATTTAGGGAGACGACCAAAGTCCAAGAGAAATGTCTCTGCTTTCAAAGTTTATGATCTCTCTGGGAGAAAGAGGGACAGATAGCAAGCCATCTGTGAGTAATAGTAATTATCATATATAATAGCAATTAGTATCTACTAAAAAACATTAGTATTTTACTAATAAGATCTAACAAGCTACCAGCTGTGCAAAATACTCATTTAATGTTCACAGCAATGCTCTAAAAAGAGGTTATTATTAGCTCCAGATGACTTTTAGTGAGGTTAAGTGGCCTGCCCATAACTAGTAAGTCCCAGAGGGAGACAGATGTAAATGTAGGTCTGTCTTACTCCAATCCCTAAGCATTTACCCTCTCTCCCAATGAGTTAGTAGCTGTAGAAGTTTTCATTGATTGGCTCATCCTTTTCTTAGTAAACCTAACTCACTCAACATGTTTGGTTATCCAGCACAAATAAAACTATGTTTACACTACATATAGTCTATTAGGTGTGAAATAGCAAGCGTTACATGTATTTCCATCACATCTACAGCTATTTCTGCCCCTGAAATCTCGAACCCCTCAAAGTCATCCATGAGGGCTGCAATCAACTTTTCCTGATTCCTGGTCACGTTGATATTTGATCTCCCTCCATGAATCATAAATGTTCTTAATGGCATCTAGAGTGGTGAATTCTTTCCAGTAAGTTTTCAACTATTTTATGCAAATCTACCAAAGGATCCATTATCTACGGCAACCATAGCCTTACAAAATGTATTCCTTTTATTTTTTTTGAGACAGAGTCTGACTCTGTCATCCTTGGTAGAGTACTGTGGCATCATAGCTCACAGCGACCTCAAATTATTGGGCTCAGCGATTCTCTTGCCTCAGTCTCCCAAGTAGTTGGGACTACGGGCGCCTGCCACAACTGCAGGCTATTTTTAGAGAGGAAGTCTTGCTCTGACTCAGGCTGGTCTCAAACCTGTGAGGTCAGGCAATCCACCCGTGTAGGCCTCGCAAGTACTAGGATTACAGATATGAGCCACTGCACCCAGCACAAAATGTATTTCTTAAATAATAAGACTTGAAAGTCAAAATTACTCCTTAATCCGTGGGCTGAAGAATGGATGTTGTGTTAGTACACATGAAAACAGCATGGATCTCCTTGTACATTTCCATCAGAGGTCTTGAGTGACTAGGTACATTGTCAAGGAGGAGTAATAGTTTGGAAGGAATCTTTTTTTTCTGAGCAGCAGGTCTCAACAAAGAGCTTAAAATAATTCAGTAAACCATGCTGTAAACAGATGTGCTGACATCCAGGCTTTGTTGTCTCACTAACAGAGCACAGACAGAATAAATGTAGCATTTAAGGGCACTAGGATTTTCAGGGGGATAAACAAGCATTGGCTTCAACAGCAGGTTGCATAAGCCCGTAACCAAAGAGTCAGCTTCGAAGCCAGGCATTGACTTCCCTCTAGCTACGACAGCCCTATATAGCATTTCCTTCCAATAGAAGGCTGTTCGCCTACATGGAAAATAAGTTATTTAAGTAGTCACCTTCATTAATCATCTTTGCTAGATATTTAGGATAATTTGCTACAGCTTCTACATCAGCACTTGCTGCTCTTCCTTGCACTTTTATGGAAACAGCTTCTTTCCTTTAGCCTCGTGAACCAATCTCTGTGACCTTACGACGATTCCTTGGCTGCTTCCTCACCTTTCTGAGCCTTCATAGGATTGAAGAGTTGGGGTCTTGCTGTGGATTCGGCTTTGGCTTAAGGGAATGTTGTGGTGTTAGATCTCTTATCCAGACTTTCTCTGTATCAGCAATAAGACTGTTTCACTTTTTTGCCATTTGTGTGTTCACATGGAGTTCATGTTCCTTTAGGAATGTTTCCTTTGCATTCACAGCTTGGCTAACTGGTGCAAAAGGCCTAGCTTTGGCATTATTTTCCTTTAAAATTTCCCCTCTACCTAATCAGCCTTTTCTAGCTGAAGCTGGATTAAGTAAAACCCGAGAAGGAAAATTAAGCATTCAAGCCCAAACACCTGGCTTAGCCTAATTACTTACATAATATCTTTTTTCCCCTAATAGTTTTATTTCAAAACCCTGGTTTGACAGCAGCTTTCATTCATTTTTGAGGCTCTCACCTCTCTAAACCGCAGACCAGTGGTCGAGTTAATCTGAGTCTAGATCTTCTAAAATGCCACTGCAGTTTCAGGGATACTTTCAGTTCATGAAAAGAGTTGCTTATAGTTAAAAACTTAAAAAAAGGAGAAGAAGAAAAAAATAAAGGGCATTTTCTGAGAATCATTTAGTGTGCAGAGAATAATGTAAGGGCAGTATTCTGATTTGTGATTTCATTTCTATTCAAGCATCAGCATGATTGCTACTTTAAAACAGAAAATATAAAGCTCATTCAGGAATAAATGGGCAAAATAAACATATAACTTTTTTTTCTCTAAATTTGTCATAGCTGAATGCATGAGGTGAGGGCACGGTTTGATTTTCATAAGAATCATATGGAAATTACAGTTAGAAACTCCATATTTTCTTACTCTCAAATGTAAATTGCAGGGGTCCCCTGCCCCTTCTCTCTGCCTCTGCATTATATCCTTGCTCTCAGCAGACACAGGCCTCCCCTTAAGTCCACTAAACTATCTGGGGTCTACACTGCAGCCCACAGGCCTTGGCTGGAAGATGATATGCTCAGTGTTCACTCTCTGAATAAATAAATGGATATGTTAATCAATTTTTACATCATGATCATAATTAAAGCCATGTTAATTTGACATCAACTCTGTCTGCTAAACTTTGTGCATAATTGTAAACAATATCACTATTCTAGTTCATCACTTCTGCTCTTCACATTAATTTCCAGATCATCCAAACCCAGCTAGCTAACTACAAGTCCCATTTTCCAGCCTTAGTGCCAATACCTTATGCAAGTTTTTTCTGTTTTCTCAGATTAATATAAGGATATATATGATTGGGTTACATGGTATTTGTTAGAAAACATCTGAGTTGTATTTGGATCCTTTGCCCAAGAGATGTGCCATCTGCCTCTATATGGCATCCTTTACTCAAGTTTTAATTCAGCCATCATGGCCCTAGGTTATAACTCTGAGAGGCCTAGGCTTTCGACCTCGTTTCTGTATTTCCACAACCTTTTTAAAAGTATTATTATCTTCCTCTTAAACTTTATTAAATAGCACCTTGATTTACACTGTATTTGCTTAACCTTTGGCTCTAGTGTCAGTATTATTTGTACCTTTGTGTATAGCAACCTCTGGATAAGATATTCTTACCACTTCCCAGGAGAACACGGAGGCAACCACAGCAAAGTAGGAACCTGCTGGGGAATAACCGTCTCATAGTTTTGCAACAGCATTTTCTCCTCTGCAGATTATAGGGGGTGAACTAAGAAAGTACTTCTAGAAGCACATTAAAAAGAAACGTGGTAGGGAAATGCCCAGTTTTCTCCAATGTTTCATTAAATAAGGATGTTCATGCATTTAATTAAATAAATGACTTGAGGATAGTCACTATAACTAAAGAGAAGCAGGAGATTGATTTACATTGGGGTGAAACTTCAATCCAGAGGCACGTGGAGGAGAGCTCCGAACACAGGGGTGGGTGTTGTCTTAATACAGACAAGAGGAGGTAAAAAGCTCAGACTTCTTGGCGGGTGGAGTAAACACATGGCGGGGAGAAACCAGTGTGGAGAAGCATGGACTACAACGGCTGGGAAACATCAACTACGCAGGGAAGCTTTTCCAGGCATTTGAATTCTTATAAGTTCTTTTTATGCTTATATTCTAATGACCACAATGACATTATCACACTGAAAGATAGTCTTGTTTCCTTTTTACAAAATAAGGAAACCAGGATTCCTATGTGTATTTTTTATTTTATAAGATATTTAAATTTAACGAGCTATACATGCCCGTGGCAGCAAGTTCAACAATTCAGAGATAGACATGAAGAAAAATTTAAGAACTCCTCTTTCCTGTCCTTTCCTGTCTTACGTTGATAACACACACCTTTCTCCACCCCATTTCAAAATGCATCATGGGGCATAAAAAGGGATCTCATGGGCGGCGCCTGTGGCTCATCGAGTAGGGCGCCGGCCCCATATACCGAAGGTGGCGGGTTCAAACCTGTCCTCGGCAGAACTGCAAAAACAGAAAAATAGCCGGGCGTTGTGGCGGGCACCTGTAGTCCCAGCTACTCAGGAAGCTGAGGCAGGAGAATCGCCTGGGCCCAGGAGTTGGAGGTTGCTGTGAGCAGTGTGACACCACGGCACTCTACCGAGGGCGATAAAGTGAGACTCTGTCTCTACAAAAAAAAAAGGATCTCATACCCACATATAGGGGTTCTATTTTTCCAATTTAAAAAAACTGCATTAAATTGATTTTCCCCCTTAATCACGTTTCATGGTTCTGTATGTTGGCTCCAATAGGTTGAATTTCTTCTTTTTAATAGCTTCATCCTCTGCAGCGTAGTCACTTCATAGCTTATTCATTGTACACATGAATATTCAGAATGTTCCTGGTTTCTGAGTCTTTAAACAGTGTTGTGCCACACATCCTTGAACACATATCTTTAGTTGGTGGCGTTTTTATTTTCGTAGTATAAGTTTCTGAGGGAGGCAGACTACAGCGAAATGGCACCCAGCGAGGGACCCTCTTCGCAGCACTGGGGTTTCCCTTTGTAAGGGGAGGGCAGCATCTCGGAGATGCCTGACCAGCCCCTCTGCAAAGGAAGGGCCATTTATAGAGATCCCCAGAAGAAAAAAGAACCTCAGATGAGCTTTCCTGCCTTAAATGGCTAAACCCCACTTCGAATTAGCTTTCCCTTAGCAAGCCCGGCCCAACTCTGCCCCAAACCCGCCCAACTCCGCCCCAAGTGGGTCCACCCCCTGTCCCCACACGGGTCCTCCCCCTGTCCCCACCCGCCCACTAAATTGGCTACAGAAGCAGGCAGATTCTAAGGAAGTTGCCTTTCCTCTTAGGCCGAAGGGCCTTCCCAGGCTTATGTGAATAAAGCTGTGCTGGTTCTCGTGGTGCACACTCTGTACTTTCTTCACCCCTCTCTCTGCTCATCCTCTCCTTACAGTTTCCAAAACTGAGGTTATTGGGATTGCAAACTTATTCATTTACTATCGACGAAGAATCGTTCCTTGACCAAGTTCCAGCCAAGCTCCTCTAAGCGCTCTTCTCAGTTGGGCCTTGAACTTAGCCTATGGAGACTTGAACAAACCTTAACATAGTCACCACATTCCTAAAATGACTTTAGCCCCACTTGACCCGTCTGCCTGAGAAGACTCAAGGCTGCTCCCCAAATTTACCTCAGGACGCCTGGGGATAGGACCTCTGTCTCCTAGTCTAACTCTAGTAACTGCCAGCTTGCAGACACAGCTGGCCTCCTCAGATTTCCACTGACCAGCCCCTTGTAGATTTTTATCTTTCCTGACTCTACTGAGGGCCTGCTTTCCCCTCCCTACTCCCTCTTCCTCCCTTTAAATGCCTAGTTACACTGGGCATGGTGGCTCACACCTGTAATCCTAGCACTTTGGGAGGCCAAGGCAGGTGGATTGCTCAAGCTCGGGTATTCAAGACCAGCCTGAGCAAGAGCAAGACCCTGTCTGTACTAAAAGTAGAAAAAGTAGCCAGGCATTGTGGCAGGAGCCTCTAGTCCCAGCTACTTGGGAGGCTGAGGCAAGAGGATCTTTTGAGCCCAAGAGTTTGAGGTTGCTGTGAGCTATGACGCCACAGTACTCTACCCAGGGCACGAGACAAAGTCTGTCTCTAAATAAATAAATAAGATGCCTAATTACTTCTTTAAAAATCAAAGTTTAATTTAGTTCATGCTGGACATTTTTCACTTTGCAAGTTATTACTGATTAAAATCTATCATTGTCATTTTAACTCTATCTGACTTTTCTTGACTATGCCTTCCTAGTTAGTTTCCCAAAACTGAACTAAAAGCAATGCATGGGTCATGGGTTTGAAGTGTCTGTGATAAATGACTACTTTGAGGATCAAGATTATAATAACAGAGTCACTAAAAAATTCAGTTCAGAATTCTACCCCACCAGGCATATTGATTAAATCATTTATGTTGAAGATGTTTACTTGTTTTTCATGCAGAAACATAACATTTTTTTAAAAAACAAAGCATCACAAACCCAATTAAGTAAAATTTGTCAAAGTTAAAAGGTAGAGTCTATTTGCCCCCAATTAGTCCTTATTACCTATACACCAAAATTTTCATGACCTCTAAAAACCGTTGTAGTCATAGAATTAATCGTTGATCAGTTATAAACAATGCTTATTTGTTTATTTTGACACAGAGTCTCACTCTTTTGCCCTGGGTAGAATGCCATGGCATTGGCTTAGCTAACAGCAAATTCACACTCCTAGGCTGAAGAAATCCTCCTGCCTCAGCCTCTTAAGCAACTGGGATGTCAGGTGCCTGCCACAATGCCTGGCGAGACTTCCTATTTTTAGCAGAGATGGGTCTTGCTCTTGGTCAGGCTGGTCTTCAACCTCTGACCTCAAGCAATCCATCCGCCTCAGCCTCCCAAAGTGCTAGGATTACAAGCATGAGCCACTGTGTCCAGCCAATAATTTCTTTTTTTTTTTTTTATGAGCAAACGTGAACTGACTTGCTGTTATGAACAAAAATGTTAAGGTTAGACTTAACACATTTTCTTGTACTCTCACAGCATGCACTGATGCTGGGGAAAAAAGAGTTTGTCACTGCCTCCCTTATTTCTCTACTATCTGCTGGTCTAGGTAACTGAAGAGCCAGGTTGTCTGAAGCAGGGATAGGGCTCACAGTCTAAACATAGGAATGGGGTGTACCCAGGTTCTGCATCTACATTCCTTCCGGCATGGGGTTTTATCTAAAACCACCTCTTCTGAATTACATAACTTCACCATATAGTTGGGTTTGGGACATTGGAGTGAGAGGTTGAAATATATTTGTTTATATTTTTAAAATATAAAATATATTTTTATATTTATATATTTATATTCCATGATACAGTTAAGTGATACAGCTTATGCCAGCCAACACATACTAAGACACAAACAACTGGGCACAGGGTTTCCTGCTTTAAGAAAAAATAAATTAATTAATTCAATATAAATTAAGGAAAATTTGCTCACATTTGCAAAGCATTCTTTGTTTTAGAAAGCCACTCATTAAGGGATTACAAGAAATGTGTGCAGCCCTGATTCATTAAAAATGGCATCTGACCAACCAAAATTCAACTCATGCTATTCAAGAACACATTTATTAAGTTAAATAAACGTAAGTCTGAATTCAGACTCAACTTACTGGCCCAGATGGTCTGTGTCCTTTCCTTCACGACACGAAGTGGGCGAGCAGTTCCTAGTTGTCTGTGACAGACAGCTATTTCACAACCTCCCCGGGGTGCTCAACAGCACCCTGCTATAAATAGCCACTCGGCTCTCCCATCAGTGTCCTTAGTTGAAAGGCCAGGTGAAAAAATAAATTGTCTGAAATAGGTCCCCTGCATTCTAATTCCATAGGCTACTATTGGCTAAAAATTCTCTCTATTCTCCGGACAATTTCGCTATAAACATTTTCTTTGTTAACCATTTTCTGAACTATTAGGAAAGGCAGTGTGGTGAGGGGTGGGAATGCTACATATTACAGAACAGGAAACCAGGACTCTCATTCCCTGCTCAGCCACTGAGTCAGATAAGCCTTTAAGTATAAAATTCCTCATTTGTAAAAGGGAAATGATAATATCCAGCTCAAAATGTATTATAGGGGTTGGAAGTAATGCTCTCCACTTCAGGATTTTATACTATAAAAATAGTAAGTGCACAAAGATACCTGTAAGATTTAATGTGGCATTTGTAGCAGAAAGGAAGGAAGGGAGGGAAGAAGGGAAGAAAGAAAAAACCTAAAAAGGGGAGAGTGATCAAAACAACAATGCTGTATGCATTCTATGGAAAAAAAGTGAGCTCAAAAAACACTATGCATTTAGCTCCATTTTCATAATTGTAATGTATGTTATGAAATGCCTAGAAAAACCTTGCAGTGACAATAAACATATCCATTCTGATGAATAGAAGAGGGTTCCCAATCTTTTCCGTTTCACATGGTTCATTTCAGTATTTAGTACATTCACTTATAGCAAACCCGCATTGCTTCTGTAATCAATAATTAAGGACAAGAAAGAAAGCAATGAGAAATAATTAATGCAAAGCAGTTAGCACAATGCCTAGTGGGCTGTGGTGATTAGCAATGATCATAGTTACTCCTGGACAGAAGCTGCAGAACTCTTTCAGGGATGTCTAACCGATGGCCTTCAGGATACATGCGGTTTATTTGAGGACTATTTTGCTTATCTGTGGTGTCAGATATCACAAAAAAGTAAGTAGGCACGCACCTTATTTATTTTCTTCTTTTTTATTTTTATTTTTTTGCTCATCAGTTTTGGTAGTGTAAATGGTTTGTTCGGGTTCTTTTTGTTTTTGAGACAGAGTCTGACTCCCTGGTGTCATCACAGCTCACAGCAACCTCAAACTCTTGGTCTTAAGTGATCCTCATGTCTCAGCTTCCTGAGTAGCTGAGGCTACAGGTGCCCACCATCACACCCCTGCTCATTTTTCTATTTTTAGTAGAGATGGGGTCTCACTCTTGCTCAGGCTGGTCTCAAACTCCTCAGTTCAAGCAATCTGCCCCTCTTTACCTCCCAGAATGCTGGGGTTACAGTCGTGAACCACCATGCCTGGCCAAGTTTGTGTATTTAATTTTTGAGCCCAGGCAACTCTTATTCTTCCAGTTTGTCACAGGAGAAGAAAAAAGGTTGGACTCCAGTGCAATCAAACAAGCAGACCTTGGTAACATGCAACCAGTTCATGTTCATGTGTGAACATTTTTTAAGTGTATTATTTTTTTCACTTTTAAAATGGATTATTTTTTATTGTGATGATTATTTCACAAGTGTATACAGATGACAAGACATCATAATTGCATAAGTTAACTGTGGAGTTTATCTTATGTCATTATACCTCAACAAAGCTGTTTTTAAAAAGTGGCACTAAAGTTTTCAACAGGAATAAAATGTTCCTAATATCTTCATGTTATTTGAAAGATTGAAGATATTAATATTAGACTTTGTTAACTCAAGTATGTATTGCAATTTTTTCTTCAGTTTATCCATAAAAAATATGGAACACTTCATGAATTTGCATGTCATCCTTGTGCAGGGGCCATGCTAATCTTCTCTGTATCATTCCAATTTTAGTATATGTGCTGCCAAAGCGAGCACTGTATTGCAAATTTTTAAGTATAACCACAAAAAAAAAGACATAGATTATATAATTTTCAAACTGGTAGAGAAGAAAAACTGGGAGAAAGAAAACTTGAAAAATCCCAAAGAAGACAGGAAAGGAGAGAAAATAAAGAGAAAGAATGATAAATAGAAATTTTAAAAATAACATTAATAGCTAACTAACCACAGGTCATCTGTTGAAACTCACCTGTGGCTCAGCAAGTAGGGCGCCGGCCTCATATACCGAAGGTGGCGGGTTCAAACCTGGCCTTGGTAGAACTGCAAAACAACAAAAAAGAAATAGCTGGGTGTTGTGGTGGGTGCCTGTAGTCCCAGCTACTTGGGAGGTGGAGGCAGGAGACTCGCTCGAGCCCAGGAATTGGAGGTTGCTGTGAGCTGTGATGTCACAGCACTCTATCCAGGGTGACAGCTTGAAGCTCTGTCTCAAAAAAAAAAAAAAAAAAAAAATATAAATATATATATATATATATAAAGACTATCATTAAATAACAAAAAGATGGACCCACTATTAATCAATTCAGCTCCACAGGTGCAGGGCTGTGTATACACGCATAGGTAAAAGGATCAGATACCGCTCAACCTCTTCTAACTGCTTTTCTGAAGCCTTGAAATTAATTAAAGAAAAGTCCTTTAGACCAAAAATAACAAAGGAAACCGACTTGGTGGGGAGAGAAGCAGGGCAGAGAAGCAGAAAGGAGACAAAGAGAACTGACAAACAGAAATAATGCTTCCAAGCTATATCTCAGAAAAAGGGTACTTGAAGTGGATGTGAAGTTATCTGACACCCAAGTGGTACATTCAAAGTGATACAGCATCTTTTACTTAAAGTGAGACACTCGGGCTGGGTAGGCAAGGTGGCACTGTAGTCCAGGACCTCCCAGCTGCTCCCCTCAGAAGAAGAAGAATGAGAAGGGAAGAATCTGTCCCTGCATGATGGAGCTAGAACTCCTCCAAGAAATTTGAACGAAACTTAACCAGGCCAGATGATACAATTCATCCATTCTTTCACAGAATCAGCAAAACTGGCTAGATGTTTCTAATCAATCTTATCAGGAAAACAGATGGAAAATTCTTTCTAGAAGTTAATTCTTTAGTCTTATTCCAAAAGGAAGCCACATGGCTCTTCCAAGCTGTCTGCATTTGGCAGCGCTTCTCTGGTCTCTATTGATTTTACACGTGTTGGGGCTGATGTTGGGGGAACTGTGGGTGGGACACTAGGAAACTATGAGCATTAATGCAGTTCACTGCCTGTAAGCAAATGTCCTTCCCAGCCCAGTTACCTAGGAATTTGTGATACTGTCCTGATCACTGGGATACCAAAATAGAAACCGCACAGGAATGAGAATCAAAAACTATGACTTGTCATCCCAGCCCTGCCCTAATCTACTTGAGGAACAGTGACGGAATCCACTACAGTGTGAGTCCACCTTAATAATCAATCAAAAAGATGAGAATGGTAATATTTGTCTCAGGTTGTTTGATAATAAATAAAATAATATAGAAAAAGTACTTACAAAGATCATAATGTATTATAGAAATGTAAAGTTTCCTCCTTTTTTACATTTATAAGACACTTTCAAAGCCTTCATGTACCTTTGCCTACATGACCATCTCCTACAGAAGAAGCTGAAAAGTTATAATTGACATCTGGGACACTGTCTGCCTGACATTGTCACTCTCCTCCATTGCCACCGTCAACCACAACCCCACCTCCTCATCCACCTTGGCCCAGAGATGTTCACGTGAAGCAAACTGAGCCAATCACAGTCCCTGTCTTTCTTTATTTTAGGGCTTCCTAACCTAATGAGTGCCTTTGGCATATTTCTCAGACATAGAACTACAATATCATTTTTATTCAGCCACGTTACAACATATAAAACCTAGAACCTATCAGTAGCTACATTTTCTGCCTTACCGTCTAGCACTCTGGGAGCTCAGAGGGAGACGAGGACTGGGTCTCAACTTTCAGCGTTATGCGAAAATATTTCACTTCCAATTTTAAATGAAATATGTTTGCCTTCAACTGGCCCTCATCTACAGAGCAGGGTCCTACAGTCTAAACACTCCATTTTTTATTCTCTTGAGTGAATAAATTTGGGTGGGCTTCTGCTATGGTGAGTGAGAGGTGGTCTCCCACTTGTGCAAAAAAACCTTTGATCTCATTTTAATGAGATTTCTGAAGGAAGCAAAAGTAGGTAGGTGTATGTTAAACCTGCCTTTATCAGGAAGTTCAAGCTCTTAATGTTCTTTATAATATTCTTAACTTAATGTTCTTTATAATATTCTTAACCCATTTTGATGTCTGGACCTTGGGGTCTGTGTACTGCCATGCCTACCCCAGACTTTCTACCGTGGTCACCTCTTCCTAGTCTTGTGCTCCAGATTTAAGACTTTCCCTCTCCCTCTTCCCATACACAATCTCCTATGTTTTGTTATAGGACTATAGAAAACAGAGAAAAGATGCATCAACTTTATATGAAAGTAACAGGAATTAACTCACTACTCTCTAAGAATATGTATGGCTTCTTAAAAATAACTGTAGTTTTTTTTAAAGAAAAGAAAGAAAATAGTGAGAAAGCAGCCATCACAATCTACAGTGATAGCCTTAAGAGAAACCAAACCTGCTGATACCTTGATCTTGAACTTTAGCCACCAGAATGGTGAAAAATAAATTTCTGTGTTCATGCCTCCTAAAAATAACTTTTGTTGATTTGTATGTATGTAATTTTGAAAGTCATGTATGTTTAAGAAAAAAATATTTAAAGCATAGAAAGGCACAAAGAAGAAAAATAAGGTCAACTCTAAGCACACCTTCCTTAAATTACTGTGGTATCTATGTGTGGTAAGCTTCAGATGTCTCAATGATCGTCATGTACTCTTGTGTAGTTCTTGCCCATGCTGAATCAGAGCCAGCCCTGTGTGACCAATAGGATACAAGAAAAGTGATTATGTATAACTTCCATGGCAAGATCATAATGAGCATCACAGCTTTGACCTTGGTTTCTTGGCTTTCTCACTCTGAAAGAACTCAGTAAGATGCCTCATCAAAACAGCATTCAATCATCCCCGAGGAGAAGTCTACAAAGAGAGGAACTAATGCCCCCAGCTAACAGCCAACACCAATTTTGCAGCTATGTTGGTGAACCATGTTAGAAGTAGACATCAGCAGGTTGGTGGAATAGGACCTTCCAGGACACGTCTCCTTGTAACATCAGTGTGAACAACTAGCCGTGCTTGAAAATACCTTCTCAGGAGCAAACAAATCTAGATGAGAGATTACAGAATTTGAGTATATCATGGAAATAAAAAAAGACACATTGAAAAGGGAAGGAAGGGGCAGCACCTGTGGCTCATGGAGTAGGGCACCGACCCCATATACCGAAGGTGGCGGGTTCAAACCCAGCCTCGTCTGAACTGCAAAACAGAAAAATAGCCAGGCGTTGTGGCGGTCACCTATAGTCTCAGCTACTCGGGAGACTGAGGCAAGAGAATCGCCTAAGCCCAGGAGTTGGAGGTTGCTGTGAGCTGTCACAGCACTCCACCAAGAGCAATAAAGTGAGACTGTCTCTACAAAAAAAAAAAAAAGGAAGAAGAAAAGGAGAGGAAGAAGAGTTTCCAATTACCTGCATCATCCTCCCCTAAGCCTGGGTGCACAGCACAGAGAATACACATCCACGTGTGGGAAGGAGTGTGGACTGAATGCTCAACTTTGCTACCACAGCACCAGGCCCACCTCAGTGAAAGCCAGTACCAGAGCAGCCCTCCTGACCCCAGGCTCCAGGTCAGCGCCTACATAGTTAACCTCCAGGCCACCCTAATGGCAGGCTGGTCTCTATGGTCCTAGGCTACAGGCAGTCCACTACAGCCTCAGGCTTTAAGCCTGTCCCAGCACCAGGCAGTACCATAGCCCAGGCTCACTCCAGAGCTAGGCCTTCCCCAGTAGAAGTCCACCTGTAGGCCAGGTCCTGCAGGCTCAGGTTTCAGGTCAGGCTCAGCATTGGGCTAGCCACTATGGACTCCAGCTCCAGGTTCTAGGCAGATCCTAATGTCAAAGGGGTCTCTGTCAACTCTGACTCAAAGCAACCCCAGTGCCAGATTGGTCCCATGGACCCAGGTTTCATACTAGCCCTTGCAAATAGGGGATCCAGGCCCATTCCCATGAACTCAGAATCTAGCTCCACCATAGCAGACCCAAGCTCCAAGACTACCAAACTATTGTCTCAGGTACCAGGACAACCTATTCAAAGCTACAGGAGAAATCCTACCCTGGTAACCCAGTAAAAAGCCCACCTAGAATCTCTGGATGGGCTGAATGGTGGAGGGCTTTCCCTACAGAAGACAATATGTAAAGAGTAGAATAGGTGCCTACTTCTTCAAATGCACAGACATTAATATATGGCCATAATAATCACAACCAATAAGAGAAACATGATACCACCAAACAACAGAATGAAGAAATCTAACCCTGAAGAAATGAAGATCTATTAACTGATCAATTAGAGTTCAAAATAATCATCTTAAAGATTTCAGTGAGCTATAAGAGAACACAGAGAGATGACTACATGAAATAAGAAAAACAATATACAAGCAAAATGAGGCATACAATGAAGGTAAAGAAGCCATATAAAGGAACCAAAAATAAATTCTGGAGCTAAAGAACACAGTAACTGAACTACAAATTTCATAGAGAGTTTCAACACTAGACTTAGTCAAACAGAAGAATCCATGAACCTAAAAATAGGTTATTTAAAACACCCAGAGGAATAAGAATACACAAACAAATAAAAGTGAAGAAAGCCTATGGGATTTATGAAACACTATATAAAGCAATCAATATGTGTTATGAGATACAAAAAACTAATATAAAGAAACAATGGCCAGGAGTGGTGGTGCATGCCACCACTTTAGTTAGGTAATCCTAGCACTCTGGGAAGCTGAGGCAGGAAGATTGCTTGAGGCCAGGAGTTTGAGACCAGCTTGAGCAAAAGAAAGACTCCATCTTTATTTATTTATTTATTATTATTTTGTTTTTGTAGAGACTGAGTCTCACTTTATTGCCCTCGGTAGAGAGCCGTGGCGTCACACAGCTCACAGCAACCTCCAACTCCTGGGCATAGGCGATTCTCTTGCCTCAGCCTACCAAGTAGCTGGGACGATAGGCGCCCGCCACAATGCCCGGCTAAGGACTCCATCTTTAAAGAGAGGAAAATCAGCCAGGCAAGGTGGCACCTGTAGTCTCAGTTGCTTGGGCAGCTGAGGCAAGAAGATCACTTAAGCCCAGGAATTTGAGGTTGCAGTGAGCTATCTATGATGATGTTTGTCCTAGATGACAGAGTGAAATTCTGTTAAAAGAGAAAAAAAAAAAGAAAAGAAGGAAGGAGGGAAGGAGGGAAGGAAGGAAAGAAGGAAGGAAGCAAGAAAGGAAGGAAGAGAAAATTTCCTAAATCTGGAGAAGCAAATGAGCATCCTAATCCATGAAGTCCAAAGAATACAAAGTAAATTAAACATAAAGAGATCTTTACTGAGACACATTATAATCAAATTCTCAAAAGTCAAAGACAAAGGAAAAATTTTGAAAGCAAAAAAAGAAAGAAAGAAAAGGATAATAAATAAAGCAATACATCACATTGAGAGGCATTCTCAGAAGACTATCAGTGGATTTCTCAGCAGAAACACTAGAAGCCAGGAGAGAGCAAACATTCAAAGTTCTGGGAAAAAACCTGTCAAACAAAATACTGTATCTAGGAAGGCCTTCCTCGGACAAACAAAAGCTGAAAGTTGATCATCATTACACCTGGCTCAAATGTCTTTTTTTATTTTTTTTTTTTTAGAGTTTTTGGCCAGGGCTGGGTTTGAACTGGCCACCTCTGGCATATGGGGCTGGTGCCCTACTCCTTTGAGCCACAGGCACCGCCCACACCTGGCTTAAATGTTAAAGGGAATTCTTCAAGTTAAAATGAAAGGATACTAACTAACAACATGAAAGTATAAAATTCCCTGGAAAAAGTGAATATAGGGTTAGACAATTAAGTTCACAAACTCATCCTAGAAAAAGTGCTACAGTCACCTTTGAAAAACTCCTCTTGGCTATGTAGTGACTGTGATGATATTCAGTAAAGAGGTATGTAGCATTTTTTCTTTCTTTCTTTTTTTTTTTTTGAGACAGAGTCTCAAGCTTTCACCCTGGATAGAGTGCCATGGCATCACAGCTCACAGCAACCTCCAATTGCTGGGCTCAAGCGAGTCTCCTGCCTCCGCCTCCCAAGTAGCTGGGACTACAGGCATCCGCCACAATGCCTGGCCATTTTTTTTTGGTTGCAGCCGTAATTGTTGTTTGGCGGGCCGGGGCTGGATTCGAACCCACCAGCTCAGGTGTACGTGGCTGGCTCCTTAGCCCGCTGAGCCACAGGCGCCGAGCCGTAGCATTTTTTCAGTATGAGTTCATGAACTTGATTGTCCATCCTTGTAAGTCACATCTTGTTTATCTATTCATCAGTTGCTGGACACTTAAATTTTATCAACCTTCTGGCTATTGTGACCAATGCTACTATGAACACTGAGTACCACAGAGATTTTTTTTTTTTTTTTTTGGTGACAGAGCCTCAAGCTGTCACCCTGGATAAAGTGCTGTGGCATCACAACTCACAGCAACCTCCAATTCCTAGGCTCAAGCGAGTCTCCTGCCTCCGCCTCCCAAGTAGCTGGGACTACAGGCTCTCACCACAATGCCCGGCCATTTTTTGTTTTTTGGTTGCAGCCATCATTGCTGTTTGGCAGCCCCGGTTGGATTCGAACCCGCCAGCTCAGGTGTGCGTGGCTGGCGCCTTAGCTCCTTGAGCCACAGGCACCAAGCCAGAGATTTTTTTTTAAACACAAAATATGGCCCATAACTAAAGGAATTTATAATTAGGGTAATGAGAGAAGAAATTCCTGGAAATTAACTATCAAGTCAAATAATTATGGAATAAATTAAGGAAATTTCACCAAACACGATTAAATATATTAGATAGACAGGATTTATATAACATCATAATGTATGAATGTTATAGTATTTCTGAAGAAGGCATTCTTGCTGAAGACTGGTGATGGCTTTGTGAATAAAGGCAGGTGAAAAAGGCCTGTTCAACGTTTATAAAGTTTCTGACATCATAGTTTCAGGGAGGTTGAAAGACCATTGGGTTTTATATGCTTAAAATCTGAAGGAGAAGTGAGAAAACAAAGGTAGTCTGTGAATTCACTGCAAATTTCAGCAGTGAAATCAGAATCCAAATGAGTAACGGGGGTGGGGAAGGTTCACTTAGGTTGGGTGGTAATTTCCAAGGCAAAGAAGAAATATAGATGTTTTAAAGAAAATGTTCTAGCAAAAGAAATAGAGAGAGGGGATATTGAAGAAGGACAAGTTAACTGATTAGGAGAGGTGGGGATGGTTTCAGACAGCAAACCCAGCTGTGTACACTCCATAGCTATTACAACTCTTTGGATGGCATGAGGCACAGCCACCCCAATCTTTGTCTTTGTTAGTGGGCCTCCATTACCAGAGAAGTATCCCCAGACCCCAGGCAGAAGAAATAAGGAGATGACCCAGAAGAGATTGCTCCTCTAGCCTAGACTCCTGTCCTTGGGCTACACACCTCGACTGAATTCTCTTGCTCATAACCAGTGGTACCACTCAACCCAGATTTCTTGACCTTGTCTAACAGTCTATTAATGCCTCACTTTGTGACTCCTTCCTAATTTTCTAATGATTAGAAAAAATATATATAAATATCTGCAGATCTAAAGTTCATGGTACTAAGATATTTTTTAAAAAGAAAAGTTTTTTAGAAATCTACATGTCAAGGCCAATTGCACACATTCCTTCCCTTCCTTTTCCCCACACTAGAAGCTGCAGGGATCATTTCTTAAAGCCCAGTCCTCTAAACTTCCCCACATTTTTCCTCAGGAGAAATGAGAAATTTTGCACAATTCTCTTTCACATATGCCTATACATATTTAATTCTAACCTTTTTTTTTTTTTCACTTTCCTCTCTTCCACTTCTCAGCCAAGTGTTACTTCAGGAAAATCTCACTCCATTGGGGAATCAAAAATGCTTCTAAGTATGGCTACACATTAAGAGCAGTGCTAAGGTGGTTCCACCCTTAAGGAAAAGGTAAGTTCAAAGGCTGGAAGGAAAATTGGACTTAAAAAGTCTAAAACAGGCCTCTTCACCGAAGAGTCTCTTAGATAAGGCAGTCCCCTTTAAAAAAGAATTCCCACTTGAGCCCAGGGCTTCAAGATGGTAAGGAGCTATGACCACACCTCTGCACTGGAGTCTGGGTGACATAGCAAGACCCTGTCTCTAACATTAATAATAAATAAATAAATAATTAAATAACATTCCATCTGTTTTGTAAATTTGCTTTCCTATCAACATTAAGGGACAAAATCAATATAATTTATCTCTCATGCTTGTCCCCAAACCCAGTATAGCACTTGGCCCTTGTTGCTTTGACTATAAGGCGGTTGTGTTTATATAGTACATTGTTTTTCTGTTTTGGTTAGTTTATATATTATTAATGTATTAATGTGATATAATTACTAATATTAATATATGACATAATGTATTATGTCAAAGTAATACACTCCAGATATTGCAAGTGCATTACAATAGCTCATAATTAATATATTTATAATAATAATTTAATAAATAATGTAATACATTGGATATACACGGTAATAATTTCATTGTAGATACATGGCATTTTAGGTGTACATATCCAGCCACTGCATATAACCTTGTTAGAACCTTGTTTCTATTGGGGAAATGGAAAGTGAATTCAGAGGGCCAAGAAACTTCTTAAAAACAAGACTTTTGGAGCATTACCAATTTGTAAATCATGCAGTGAATGGTCATTATTTATATTTTACATGCCTTTAACTTTTATTTTGATTTTTGAATTTTCTCACAGGTTTAAATCTAGCTTTGTAGCCAAACTGTCATGGAATAAGAAATGAACCCAAAGTGTAATCTTTCCAGTCAGTTGCAACTCACTTCCAGGACTTCAGAGGCCCACGTTTCCAGGCCTCTGCCATTGCAGGGCCATAAGAACCTACAGTGTTTTCCGGCTTTATCCACTTGCAGCAGTTCTATTTTTGTATCTCCATATTTAGCACACAGAACTATCTTTATCACCCTAGCTGACTGGCATGAGAATCCCGAGGGCATAGTAGTTATACAAGATTATTGAAGCATACTTCCTATCCTTCAAATGAAACAATGAAAAGTGCAGAAAGGCATCAGCAAGTGGTCACAATGTCAGAAGTATGTGTGTGTGTTGATTGCTAAGGATTTCTTTCTTTGTACTCCACTTTAGGCATTATTAAGAGCACAACGCCTATAAAGAAGTTTTCTGTTAAAGGCTGTGTAATGGCATCTATTCCTGTGTCTAAATTCACTCAAAAATATCATGATAAAGTCTCCTAAAACTATGTTACCCAGATTTCAAATCTGGGGAATTTTAACAAATTTATATTACCCTTATTCTTGATGTCAGAATCCACCGTTGCCCAGCCTAAATGAATACCAGGATTGTTCTAACCGGTCATATTTAAATACCTGCCCATTCTTGGCTTTCTTATCAATTATTCTGTTTCAGTTGAAACCTACAAAAGTGGCCAGTTCAGTATTAACATGGAGACGTCTGTGAGTCCAGAACAGACAGAAGTATCTCACAGCCCAAATTTCCAATGTTATTTATGTAACTGTGAGTAGCACTATGGTGCTTCTGTTTAGATTTGCACTAATACGGTAGCCACCAGGCACCGGAAGCCATTGAGAACTTCACACGAGGCTAGTCCAAATGGGGACACGTAGTAAGCATAAAATACAGGCTGGGTTTCAAAGACTTGCTACAAAAGAAGAAATGCAAAATATTTCAATAATTTTTATATTGAATGCATGTTGAAATGATGTTTTTGGATATATTTGGTTAAATGAACTACATTAGTCAAGTTTATTTTACCTTTTTCTTGTTTTCTTTAATGTGGTCACTATAAAAATGTAAAATGGCCTATGTGGGGCACATTTGTGGCTCATATTGTGTTTCTACAGGACCGTGCCATTCTAGGGCCTTCACAGTAAATAGCATGCCCAGTAAGTAGTCTTTAAGATTGGAAGTCAGGAGACTTTACCTCTTTTACGTTTACATGGATGGAGCTGGAACATATCCTACTTAGTAAAATATCTCAAGAGTGGAAGAAAAAATACCCCATGTACTCAGTACTATTACGAAACCAATTTACAATCACTCACTCTTTCATATGAAGAATAGATCACAACCATGGCCCAGGATGAAGGAGGAGGAGGAGAATGGGAGGGGAGGGGGGAGGCCAGATCGAGGGAGGGTGAATGGTGGGATCACGCCTATGGTGCATAATGCAAGGGTACCTGTCGGATCTATTAGTACAGAGTATAAACGTCTTAACACAATAACTAAGTAAACGAGATGAGGTATATATGAAAAAAAATAAAAATAATTAGAAAACCAAAAACCAAAAATCAACCAAACTTGGAAATTGATAAGATCTGACAATCAGCTACACATCCTATAAGAACTTATTTATTTGTCAATTTACTAATAAATATATTAATGCAAAAAAAAAAAAAGATTGGAAGTCAGAGCTACTGTAAAATTTTACTCCAAATCAGGCTAATCAGAGTAAAGGTCAGCTCACACATGTTCATTTTCCCATTCAAAGAATTTTGATAATACCCACAAGATAACCATGGCCACAAGCCATCAGAAGAGATAAATATATGTTACTGCAATATAATACCTCCCTCACTAACTCTTTCCTAATTGATAGCACATCCCTCATTTTCATCTAAGGGGTTATTACCTGTGTCCATTTTATGGTATGGAAACTAGATAGTGAATTCTCTTGTTTTGAGTTTTTTGTTGTTTTATTCCCGTGCCCATTGTGGCTAAAATGAAGACTAGGAATCATTTCACAAAAAATAGAAACACAAATTTGCTACTTTTCAATTTAATACGTAATAAAACTTTACAGATTCTATGTCTGAGCAAGATGCAGCGAGACAGAGACAGGAAAAGTTGCAGTAACATCACCGAGTGTCGTTACTGGACACACACAGGGCGGGGTTCACCCTGACCCTGAATATTAATAAACATAGAAAGTTCAACACAAAATCCCTGATCTGAGATTACCGGATTACCAAATTAAAAACATATTGGGGGGTTATGGCTTCCAGCAAAGAATTGTGTAACAGCTGGTGAAAACAATAGTGATTTCAGGAGTAGACTGAGAACAAAACAATAATATCTTTGTAATTTTCTGAAAGTGTTGCATGAATAAAGCTGAGACTGGCTCCACTGCATTTCCCAGTTTGATCTGCTGACCATCTTGTCTGCCCGTAATTGTTTTCTGCCATTCATTTCCTCCAATTGTCAATTATTACTAAAACAATTATGAAAAAAATGCATGTCTTTGTTTCCTGTTGCTGATGAATGCCGTGAAGTCATAGACCAGGCTAGTGCATCATAATCTTTTCCATTACAATGAATTATGCTGTCACAAACAGGATATAACTCTTTACTTGCCAAAGAGGCTGTAAATGGCGCTGAATTAGCACAAACATATTATCAGCTGTGACAGCAAGAAATTGGAACAGAGACTTAGCGCTCCCCTTTTGTAAAATCACTGGTTTCTGTCTCTGATTGTAAAATTAGTACATGTTCATTTATTCTGGAGACAAAGTAGAATATTAAAATTACCATTACCCTGCTGACTTGAAATTCCTATAGTTACCACTCTGGTGTATGAATTTTTAGCTCTTAACTTTTTCATGCATACATATACATATATTTTTTAAATAAATGGGATTACACCATATATATAATTTTATAGCCTCTTTTTCACTTAATATTTACAGGGGAAGAATGGGTGGAGGGAGGGTAATTGGTGGGACCACACCTACAGTGCATCTTACAAGAGTACATGTGAAATTTACTAGGTATAGAATATAAATGTCTTAACACAGTAACTAAGAAAATGCCATGAAGGCTATGTTAACCAGTTTGATGAAAATATTTCAAACTGTATATAAAACCAGCACATTGTACTCCATGATTGCATTAATGTACATGTATGATTTAATAAAAAAAATTTATGAATCATTTAAAAAAAACTGTATGAACAGTTTCCAATGCCATTAAATATCTTAATGTAATCGAATGGCCGTATAAAATTCCATATTATTGAGCATTATTTAACAATTACCTTATATTTGTATCTTTAAGTTGGCTACAAAAATGTGTCTGTTCAAAAAGATAAAGATTCTTTTTAATCTACATTGATGTCTGAATTTATGATTCTTTCTCTTAGGACAGATTCCTAAAAGAAAGATTTTATATTGTATATTTTGAAGTAAATCTTAGAATAAAAGATCTAAAAAATCTTAACAATAAAGGCACATATGTGCAGTGAAAGTTTAATAATCAACCATGATAAATGTACCTGCCTAAAAGGGTAAACAGGTGAAATAATTTTAATGATTAGACAGTTTAAGATAAATCTACAGCTGGCCCATTCAGAAGGCCCTTCAGGCCAGCCAGTTGTAAGGGTGGGTGTAATTTCATGAAGTATTTTTCCAGAATTTACTAGCATAACTAACTTCTCATGCCATTTAAGAGCCCACAGATGATTCTGTAGTGATTTTGTGAACTCATGGTTATGCTATTTACAGGTTCCTAAGGAGCCTTCTTCCTTCTAATGCCCAGCTGTGCTGATCCTGGCCTGGGCTGAACGTTGTTAGTGGTGTTACCACTAGAGGGCAGCCAGGGACAGGCAGAGGGGTTAACATACTTCTTGGTCTCGTTTTCTCTTCAGGATAATCTTTATTTCACCATAAAACAAATGAGCCACTGTGGGAAAAACAATTTTGGAAAAAGAAAGAGATAGATTAATAGATGATTGATAGATATATATAGAGAGAGAGGAGAGAGAGAGAGAACTAAAGAAAGAGAAAGAAAAAGAAAAAAAAGAAATAGAGAAGGAAAGAAAATAAAAAGAAAGAAAAATAAAGAAGAAAAAAGAAAAGACAGAAGAAAGAAAACTTCTATGTATAAGCTATTCCCATTTCCTTAGAGATTAACCAAAAGCTGCAGAATTCTGAGAGCTGCCACAGTTGGAATCTAGTTAAACAGTGGGTTATAGCATGAACAAGTGGTGTTCTTAAGTTTTTGTAGATGGATAAAGTGAAGCCAGAGCAAGATGCTCAACATTCTTTCTAGAAATTAGCAGAAGCATGGGCTTTGGCCTCATACACACCTGGGTTCCATTTTCTATCCGTCTCTTAGTGAGCACGGGCCAGTTGACCTCTCTGACCTATAGTTTTCTCATCTACAAAAGGTAGCCAGCAATGGAACCTGCTGACAGGTGCTTGTGAGCATGGACTGAGATAATAGAGACAAAAGACTTAACATAGAGTCAATGATTTCCAGTCCTCTCCTGCCTCCTAAGCTGTTTCTCATTTCACTTAACTATTTCTACCCGACCATTCCATCATCACCTCAAATTTAACACATCTGAACCAAAATCTTCATCTCCTCCACAGAGACCTGCTGCTGTCTCTTGGGCCATTTCTTTAAATGGACCATAAAACATGACATCTTCTTCCACACTTTCTCACCTCCTACAACCAAGCCTGGTTAGTTTACAAAACAGGTCACACTGTTCTGAAATGTGCCCCCTGGTTCCTCTCTGTTTTCATCAGCACCCAGGCCTCAGTGACATGCTCTCTGCCCTAGAAAGACCTGGCTCAAATGGGTAGATCGTACCCCTCAGTGGCTCCCACCATCTTAGATTTCAACCTCCTTAGCCTGGCATTGTAGTCCTGCCACAGTCTGACCCAGCCTCTCCCAGACGCTTCTGCTCCATGGGTCTTTAGTTCCTCTGCTCACAGCAAGCTGGTCGACTCCCAGTGTCCAAATAGGGGTGTCAGGTTTCGGTAATAAAATACGAGGCACCTAGTTAAGTGTGAATTTCAGACAAACAACAAATAATATTTTGTATAAGTATGTCCTGTGCAATAGGCCTCACGTACACCCATGCACTAGAACACACTTATGCTAAAATGTGTTTGTTGATTACTTAACACTCACGTTGAATTGGGCATCTCATATGTCATCTGGCAACCCTATTCCTCGGGCACCCCAGGCCCCTTTCCGTCTCTGCCCCTGCTCACATCTCCATTCTTTCCTTGGATGTTCTTATCTCTTTCTGCACTCGCCAGGTCTCCTTCTGTCTCCCCAGGCCCCGGTCCACCGCATACCTGCACGAAGCCACCAAGATCGGGTCTTCCTGCCAAGGCATTTGTGGTCTACATTGTTAATCTGGCTCCATATAGAGGAAGCCCTGTGTCCTACATACTTCCCTTTCTCCAACTTCATGTTGGGTTTATCAAGGGTAGAGATTGTATTATAAGTTAGAAAACTTAATAAATATGCTTTGATAGTGTGATTGTGTTTGCTAACCTGTAACACAGGGTATGAGGAGATGAGAGGGTAGGAAAAAGGGGATCTTCAGCACCCATTAATCCAAACTTAAGGTGCCTGTAGACAAACAAAACTCAAATGTAACCTCCTCTCCCTCACCCAACATTAGCCAAATGGCAAATAAGTGTGGCTGTGATAAGGCCTTGGCCTGCTTCCTCAGCCCCCTCCAACCCATCCTACAAGTTGTAGATCCTATTTCATGACATCTAAATTTCTTACTGGTTTACTGGATCTCTGTATATTTACATTGGAGGGCCAGGACTGGCTATACTTTGTAAACTATAAAAACATAGTGATTATAGGAATTATACTGGAAACGGGGCAATACATTTCTATTTACTTAGTATAAAAGCTAAAAAATTGATAAATTATTTTCAAGATTCACTGACTCTAATTTAAAATGCTCTCAGGAGCTTGAAAATGTTGAAGGAAACCTGTGACACTATTAAGTAATTCCCAAGAACTCTATTTTTAAATAAGTGGCATTTAGCGAATACATTTACAAGCATCTACGGTCATCTGGGAATCAATGACCATTAATGGCACGTCTACAGGTGAAAAACTATATTATCAGGATAATATATACAACTCAAAATTTTATCTATTTTTCTTAAATCTTGAAAAGTGGGGCCGAGCATAGTTGCTCACACTTATAATTCTAGCACTCTGGGATGCCAAGGTGGGTGGATTGCCAGAGCTTAGGAGGTCGAGACCAGCCTGAGCCGGAGTAAGATCCCATCTCTAAAAAACAGCCGAGTGTTGTGGTGGGCGCCTGTAGTGCCAGCTACTTGGGAGTCTGAGGCAAGAGAAGTGAGTAAGCCCAAGAGTTTGAGGTTGCTGTGATGCCATGGCACTCTACTGAGGGTAACAAAGTGAGACTCTGTCACCAAAAAAAAAAAGTGAAGTGTTAAGACATTTTTACCCTCATAATACAAACATATGAATGTTTCAAATAGGAAAGCTGTTTGGAAACTATAAGGGTTCAGATGGGTTCAACATTAATAGAAATCAGGATTGCTAGAAGCAATGCCCCAATCGCTAAAGCCACGTAGAGTGGCGGTTCATTAAGTGACCTTATATCTCACTCTGGGGAAGTGATAAAATGGATTCAGAGCTGACTCTGCAGCACAGGAGTGTCCTGGAAATAAGTGCGGAGGGTTTACTTGTTTCTTCACCCCTATCATCTTTATCCAGACTGGTTCCATGTGCCGCTTTTTTCTTGCAACCTAAGTTCAACTGAGAAATCATGTTCTTGCTATTCAAGCATATTATACGTTCCAACAGTTTCCATGGAATGAATTATGATTATCTAATCAGAAAAAAGTAACCCTTAACTTCTCCCAGAAAAGAGGATAGCCGGTGGGATCCGTACTGAGCTGAGTCCTGGCCTCCAGCCCTGGCTCTGGCTGGTTCAGCTTGTCTGGCTCCCAGCTTTGCTATCTTCTTGCAACAGATTCTAAACATACCAATCTCCAACAGGGATAAACCGAAATAACAGCAACACATTTCCTCCTGCTCTTCCTCTTCAATAATCCACCAGAACCCTATTCCTTTGTTAGTCATTGTGGTGACATTAATCAAGTTTCTCCAAATGTGGACATTATCAGCAGTGCATGCAAATATGGTGCATCATTTAAACAAATGGGCTTGTTTAATGGCAAAGAATGTTAAAAGAATTTGGAATGTCCCTAGGAGCTTTCCAAGTTTTCTGTGGGCAGCATCAACTGTTCTTGGATTTAATCCATTTTCTTTTGGCCTTATCACTTCTAAACCCGGTGACATTTTTCAAGGCACTCAGAAGATACATGCTGAAGGAGTGTTTTGAAATTATAATTTAAATGTAAATAATCACTATGAACACTGTGTCACTGGAAACTGTTCAATGCTATTTTTGTGTGCTTCTAGAAGGTTCTCCTCTGTCTGAAAACGAATATCCAAAAGAAGACTCTTAAAAAAAAAGACTTTTTGCATTAAAAAACTTTATCTTACCTTAATTTTACATAAATTTTAAATTTTAGTTAAAAATAATTATTCTATCATTGTCCACTTGATTTGAGGGCCTATTTATTAAAGATAATCTAAACCAGTATTGATCAAAAAATGATAGATGGCTTATTAATCGGCACTTTGAAAAGGATGGACGAACAGGCAAATATCAAGAAAATAGTTTTTAAACGTGATCATCAATGAAATTATTTAATCCAATTATCATCTAATTTCCTAATGGTAAGGAAACTGAAGGAAGTTAGTGGAAATTAACTTATCTTCAGAAACAACTACTCTTTCAAAGAAATAGTTAAATGCTGAAGGTATCATCTCTGGGGCTGATTTCTACATTTCTTCTGAGATAAAAGCTCATTGAAAAGTTACATGAGGACCTTCCCTCAAATCATATCCGCTGTCTATGGCTATATGCATTAAGACCCAATAATAGACTTAAACATGACACTTACCTTCTTTTGTGGGCGTGCAATCATTTGAAGTTCATCTCCAGATTGAATCATCTTTTTCTTTTCATTCATCAACTTCTAGCAAGTTTCTCTTCCATGTATCTAAACACCTCGAGATTCCCGTTCTTTCTTCTAAAACGCTGCCATCATCTCTATTGCCCAAATCCAGTTCAAAAGTGGGGAGAGAAAAAAAATAATTGAAACTTGCAAGCTGTTTGTGCCTAACAAGGACAGTGAAGCTGCTAAGCTTTGAGCTCAATGAATTAAAGGTTGTTTGGCTAAATGGCAGGCACACTTCCTCCTATTCTTTCCGAACTTGGTTTTCCTGCCTCCAGTGGAGCTTGTTCCTTTCCTGGGCTATAAATAGGTTGGTGGTAAGAGCGCTGTGGAAAGAAGGCAGGAAATGTCCTTGATTTCAGAAAGCAGTCTTAGGTGTGCGTGTGTTTCTTTCCAATGAATACCGTAAACGAGCTAAAGAAAATCTGGCCTCAGATAATTGAGCGTTGGTGTGTGCACCATAGTCAAAGTTTTCTTTAGTTTCTTACACTCTTAGTTTCACTATAAATTGTTATTTCCTACAGATACTTCAATATGGCTGATTTTGCAAAATAGGAGTGTAGCTCTGAAATGGGGGGTGGTTTATTTTGTGCTCCTTTAATTGTTATGTCGTGTATACCATGCTTTAAAAACATTAATTTTATTTATTTTAATTTCACATTAACATGGGGGCACATGCAATTCGGTTACACAGTTTGCTTTTGTAAGGTTTTGTAAGACCCCAAGTTGTAGTTGTGTCCCTCACCCAGGAACTGTGCCCCGAACCCGTGTGATGTACCTGTTGGGTGGGAGCTTATTCAACCCCTTCCCTCCACTAGAATTTAATTGCGTTTTTCTCTCAGGTGAGCATGTAGTTGTTAATCTACTAGTATCAATTTGGTACTGAGTACTTGTTTTTCAAAAAAACATTAATTTTAAAAAGACAGAATTTTTAGAACTGTTATCACGTAAGATAGATATTTATTATCGATCATTATTCATTATCATTATTCATTAGATATTTATTATCTATCAATCCCTATTTATCTCTCATCACTCTCCCTTTCTCATTCTACACCTACTGTCTGTCAACAAGCTGCTCTTTACATTGGGGTAACACTTTGAGAAGGACTACGGGGATAGCTTAAGGATCTCTCCATCAGAGGGGCTACTCGAAGGACAGTCTGGAGCTCCGTAGCAGCAGGAGCACCTGCACCAGACTCTCTGGGGGTGGGGCCCAGGTGAGCAACTCCAGGTGATTCTGATTCTCCCTGAAGTATGAGAAACATGGGTCTATGGAATTATTCTGTGTGCTTATTTATTAATATCCCACCTTCTAAAAAGACTGTAAGATAGTAGGTTGTTATTTAAATGTAAGCATCAGAAAACATTTTAAATACTTTTTATGCCAGTAATTTCTATCTAGGAGACTAGAAGAGTTTTCCATATAATGTTAAGAAGACACACTAATTCCCCGATTACTCTGGAGAAGCAACCCAAGGGGAGGCAAACAGTGGAAAGAACAAGCTGATAGTATTAAGAGAGAGACAAAAGGGCTCACACATTGTGAATAGTCATGATAAATCAGATAAAGTTAAAGCACATTTTACTAACATGTATATCTGAAAATTTTGAGCTGCCTGAACTAAGGCAAAAACAAAGTAAATGGTGAAAAAAATGAATTTAAAGTTTCTAATGGAAACGAAATGTCCCAATCCCTATTTTTGTTTAGTGATTTGATTTTTCTTTTTTCTGGCACAGTCATTCCTTGTCCATCCTTGGGCTTAAGGCGAGGGCCCTGCTAATAGAAGAAATAGCTTGGACGATGAGCACAGCTGAAGCTGGTGAGGGAAAAGCAAGAGCATCAGGGTCCATAACCCAGGCACAGATTGGGAGGATAAGATTTCATGAGAGAAAGAGAAAGAGAGAAGGGGTGGGGGGGGGAGGAGAGAGAAGGAGAGAATGAATGTGAATGACTTCCTTGTAACAGCAGAAAAGAGGAGGTCTGCGGTGGTCAGGATATAACAGCTGTAGTGTATTGAAGGGGCTAAAAGGTGCATGAGTTGACTTTGGCAAGAAACTGGATGGCAATGGGGTAATATGTTTTTGAGAGTCAACCACACTCCCATGTGAGAAGAATGAACGCTTCTAAGAAACTCCAAGTACATTTACCAGGCTTCTTTCATTGTCCTCTGGAAATGTTCCTTCTCTTTTTGTGGGGAAATATTTCACTCCTCAAAAGGAACAACTTCATAGGGCTCCCCATGCAGCCCATCTCGAGATGAAGCATTGAAACTTTTATGAGAACAGAGAGACTCTGTACTCTTAATCTAAAATTAATGACAGATTCTCTCAAAAGGCAACAGGGAAAAAGTCAAAGGCCTTGTCAGGAAAGGTAATGTTCAACTTTCTTCAATTATTTTGATTTTCCAAGTGGAGGAAAACTCATTTTTTTAAATTTCAGTCACCTAAAAAAAAGTCTCAATACATACAATGTAGGGAAAACCTAAGCAAAATTCCTCAAAGAAAACTCAAAGGAAATCTGTATATTATTGTTCAAATAAGCTAAATGCATTATATGTTTCTGAGCCTGTGTGCCAGACAGGTATTTTTAATAATAGCCTATCTTTGGCCACAAAGTACAGAAGCTCTAGATGGTAAACAAATTGTGGAGTGTGAACTGTGTTCCTTGGACTTGAATTGTATCGTACAAATGAAAATAAACCAGAACTGCTGGAATGACTCCTCACAAGAACACAGGTTAAGGATGGGTCTCTAAATTTTACCAGAAACATTGGAAAGATGGTTGAAAGCTAGGGAGGAGTTCCACCTCATAAAATATAAAAGTTAACCACTCTTTGAAGGAACTGGGAAACTTAGACGGATATAAATATAACTTTTCCATTAATTTAATTAAAATCAATTTGTGTTCATCAGTAGTTTATTTAGCCCAATTCTCAGTAAACATAATTTTAAAGTCACCTTGCAAAATTACAAAAAATCCTGGCACAAATAAAAGAGTTCACATGTCTCCCAGGAGGAGCCTGGCCTTGGTAAAACTCAGTGGGAAAATCGAAACCAGACTGCCTTTGCCACATTTGGCTGTGGGTTCTGTTGGTATTCTGTCTCCTCGCCATGCTCCTAAAATAAAACAGCACTATTTTCCACCATGTATAAAAAAAAAAAAATCTTGAGACTCTCCAACAATGAAGTCTAAAGTTTGTTCAGTTTTGTCAAAGCTAAAATCTGATGTCATAATAACTAAAGGAAAGTCTCATTGCTGTTGTAGTAAAAGTTTTTCTATTGATTCCAAAACAGATACTCCTTTTGTTCTTTCTGCCAGTTTCATGTTCCTTTGGGAAAAGCCCTTGGATTCGGTCATAAGGTTTGTAAAGCTAATCACTGTTATAGGCGCGAAGAAGCAAAACTATCGCTGGGAGTAAAACACACAAGAAAGAAAACAGACCGTTGTAGGGACAGCACGAGGCACGCAAAGGTAGGCTGCCCCGGCACCGAGAGCATTGGGGCCTGTTACCCTATTTTGTGCAACATTTGGAAGGACCGAGGGAAGGAAGGAGGGAAAGGAGGAGGGCAGTGAAATTGATTTATCCAACAGCAATTAAAATTTATTGTTTTGGCAGTCATCCTTGTCTAGTAAAAAGTTAAGCAGTCAGTAGGTTGGTTACTAAATTAATCTTTTATACAGGTTCCTTGCTTAGACAATAGATTGGGTTGAATTCACAATAGGGTCAATATACTCTATAATCCCCTGATGTACATAATTATACAATTCATGAAAAAAGCTTACACTGATATTAAATTGATATTGGCAGAGTGACTACAACCATAAGCTTTAGAATTCTAACGCAAATTATGGGGTGAAAATTTGCCCTAATTAGATGCAGTGAGTTAAAATAACTGAGTCTTTTGGATGTGTCCAGCATGACCAAGAGACTCTTCCTGGCTGGCTTTGGAGAAACAAGCCGCTGTGTTGTGAGCTATCTATGGAGAGTGCTGCACGCGGCAAGCAGCTGAGAGTAACCTCCCTGCAACAGTCAGCAAGAAACACTGAAGCCCCTCATCTGACAGCCTGCACGGATCTGGATGCTGCCAACAACCACACGGGCTTAGAAGCAGATCCTTCCCAAGTCAAGCCTCGGAAGACCAAAGTCTCAGCCAACACCTTGATTGCAGCCTTTAAGACTGCAATGGACCCAGTCCATTAGCAGTGTATTTAGCGAATCCATGTCTAGCCACGCCGGCTACAGAGACTAGAGTCTCCTGTCAAGATGTTTTATAGTCACACGTAAGATAATGATGTACATCCTGTCACTTTGCTGCAATCTGTTGTGTAGAAGCAAGTCACAGGTCCTTCGCATCCCCAGGGGTGAAGGGGTGAGGGTGTGACTGTGAAGAGGGGGCCAGGCAGGCTGCCCTCACCCCCACCCCCACCCTGGGGATGTGAAGGACCTGTGTCTGCCACGAGGGGTAATTCATCTAGAAAGAAGTAAGGACACATTATACCAGGTGGTTACGAATGGACATTAGGGACAGTACGACCCAAAGGCAAGAGAGACAAAATAACTCCACTGTTTCTCTTTCAAGCCAATGAGAAGTGCTCTGCCTTGATCAAGATCAAGTCTTCTCTCTAGCATTACACATTCTTGAACGACTCAGCAACCCAAATGTCCTCCTGCGCCATCTCTGAAGTCCTTTGAGCTCTAAGCCACTGTGACTTCAGACTTACCCTTCAAAGCCTCTCAAGACATTTTGGAATGCCACCAATCTTGGCTGTATTTATACAAAGCATTGTGATCACCACTGCATTATTGTTGACATTTTAATAGGACAATACAGGGGAGAAAGAAAATATATACTAGATCCGTCCCTTAGGAAAGTTCAAAGCCCAATCTAACAGGGTGTGACTTTCTGATCCATTTTTTGAATTTCTATTTGAACGTTTATATTTATAAAGCATGATGTCATTTTTAAAATACACAGAGACAAAACCATTATGAACTTCACTTTGTATAGGCAAATGTTGAGCTAAAAGCTATGTTCTCTGTGGGGAACAAATTGTATTTCGCATTACATCTGAGTAATATTGAGAGCATCAAGAAGTTACTCTGACAGTGTAAATTCACACTTTCAGGGTTAGAATGGGCTTTCATAGTCATATATCTGCCACCCACCTGATAGGCAAACATCCTCCAGAACATGAAGAAAACATTATCTTCTTATTTTTAAGTAGAAATTTATAGACTGCCATTGTACTTCCTTGTGATGTCATAAATATAAAGGACTCCACTAAAAATAAAATTATGAATTTAATCTAAATAAGGCAACTAACTCCACATTGCTTGCTTATTAGATCAGTGAACTTTTCTTTTTCTTCAGGCAAAAAATTAAGTTCTAAAGCATATTGGATTCTAAACATATATTCTCAGGCTGTGTGGACAGACTGCACAGTTAAATACGTTATAAATGTTCTCTAATACCTCATTAAGAACATAGATTAAAAGTTGTAAATCAGATTGAAAGGAGGAATGCTTCATTTCCATTTAGAAGTTGAAGAAAGAGTAAAAGTTTAGGAAGGAAATTACTTTTTAGAGCTATATGAGATCAGAGCATCAAAGAGTCTGCATTTCAAAACACTAAACACTAAAGCCACATTTTTGGAACTGGCATCACTTTATAGCTTCTTATTATATGGCTTCGCAAATATCAAATATTAATGGACAATTAATTCTGAAAGAAACCACATGCTATAAATTGTATTTTCTTTGAACAATGAATCTAGCAAATTGCTTTTTTTTTTCTTGTATTTTTTCAACTACATTTAAGTCCCTACTAAGTGTAAAGCTCTGAGCTTGAGCCATAAGAGAAAAAATAAGATTAAACATTTTGTTCTTTTCCTAAAATTGGCATACCTTCTAAAGCAGAATTTCTTAAGTCATGGTCCAATGGCAGTCTGTATCAGAGTAATGTAGAGAGCTTACTGAACATGCCTATTTCTGGGCCTCTATCTAATTGAATTAGGTCTAGAGTAAGCCTTGGAATATTCATTTATAATTGGACTATGACTGTTAATTGCACAATAAAGTTTGAAAATCAGTGATCTAGGTGTCATTGGGGGGTGATCCAGAGGTCAAAACATACATTTTCATCTAAGAGAGTAACTCAAGGGAACAAGTGATACAAGTACTAAGTGAATTCTGATTATAGCTCTAGCCAACATCAAGGTTGTAATGAATTGTTACCCAGAAGTCAATGGGCTCACTTCCCAGTGCAACTGGCAAATCTGTCTCCCTAGGCTGGGGACTACACTGGGTTGTATAAGTGTAGGGTAATGAGGCATGATCAGACTGCATCCGGCCATGCGGTGACACTAGGCCTCAACATGATTAGATCCTGGATCTTGGCATTGGGTGGGTGTCTGCTCCTTAATTCAGTCCCTGCTCCTATGTCCAAGCTCTTCCGCTTCACCCGTGATTATACACTTGATTCATCTGGGAATTCTCAGGTTATGTGACCTTCAACTTCAGGGCCCATGGCAACTGAAAAACAACTCACATCTTTGTTATATAAAAGTTGAGTCAGATGATCTGATGTGGTTACAGGTTGCCATGTCAACTTCCTTTAAAATCAATTCTACTTTGTGCCTTACGGTAGAAAATCAGTTGGAGTCTCTCAGAAAAAGTCTGGATGGAGGGACCATTTTTTCCTGGGTGCTTAAAAAAATTTTTTTGAATAATTTTTTAAGTTGTGGTAAAAAAACACCCAACATAAAATTTACCATATTAACCATTTTTAAGTACACAATTCAGGAATATTTTGTCATATAGCTGTGAAGCAAATCTTCAGCACATTTTTATCTTCTAAAATCTAAATTCAAAATCCTTTAAACAACAATTTCCTTTCCCCCCTCTGCAGGCACTGGCAACCACCATGCTGCTTTCTTTTTTTATGATGGAGTGACCATTTTAAAAACTCAAGGACCATTTTTTAAAAGCCGTGTCTCCATGCCCATAATCCTAATACTTTGGGAGGCTGAGGCAGGTGGACTGCGTGAGCTCAGGAGTTTGAGATCAACCTGAACAAAAGTGAGACCCCATCTTTACTGAAAATAGAAAAACTAGCTGGGTATTGTGGTAGGAACCTGTAGTCCCAGCTGCTTGGGAGGCTGAGCCAGGAGGATTGCTTGAGCTCAGGAGTTTGAGGTTGCTATGAGCTATGATGCCATGGCACTCTACCCAGGGCAATAGAGTGAGACTCTATCTCGAAAATATAGATATAATAGAATACAAATAAAATAAAACCCAATATACCACAATGTGTCACATCTGAGCAAAAAAGAACAAGAACTGAGTAAAACATCAAAATCAGAGGTTTAATATAAGAAATGAGATCACAAAGCAGAAGAAGGTGTGAAGCAAAGACATGGCTATTTAAACAGAGGCATTTCTCAGAACTGATTTGATACACTTTGGCCATCTAGCTATGGGTAGTGAGTGTCAGGCAAATGTATTCTTTAAAGCCAGAGTATAAACTGCAAGTCGCTGTTTTTTTGTTTTTTTTTTTCAAAGTTTGTCTTTGATTTTTTTTTGTTTTTATTTTAGAGTAATATGAGAAGTCCCTGTTGTAGTTGTGTCCCACACCCAGGAGATGTGCCACATCCCCTTAAATTGTGCCTATTAGGTAGGAACACATCAATCCCCCCCCTCCTCCCCTCTCCCCGCCAACTTGAATTGAGTTTTCTCTTGTGTGGGTGTGCCTTAGTTTGTCTACTGGCTTCATATTAGTATTGGGTACATTGCATAATTGCTTTTCCATTCTTATGATATAGTACTAAAGAGAATGTTCTCCAACTGTATCCAGGTTAATACAAAAGATGTAAAGTCTCCATCTTTTTATGGCTTAATAGTATTCCATGGTATGCATATACCATACTTTATTAATCCACTCAAGGGTTGATGGGCACTTGGGTTGTTTCCACATCTTGGAGATTTGTTAATTGAGCTACAATAACCAATCTAGTATAAATGTCCTCATGATAAAATGATTTTTTTTTTCCTCCTGGATAGATGTCTAGAAATGGGATTGCAGGATCACATAGAGAGCCATTTTGAGTTCTTTGCGTATCCTCTATATTTTTTCCAGAAATGCTGTGTTAGTTTGCAGTCCCACCAACAGCATAGGAGAATCCTCTTCTCTCCACATCCACACCAGCATCTGCAGCTTTGGGACTTTGAGATGTGGTGGAGATCATTTTCGATATCAGAGAGAACTTGTATGTCTTTGATGAACAAATAACTATGGCTAAAGTAAATGAGAGCTAGGTCAGAGGAAGAAGACTGGAGATCATAATCGGTGTTTACCACCACAAAACTGGTTGTTGGGCATATCTGTGATCAACCCATTGTGATAGTTCACTAGGAATGGAGTGGTTGAGATAGCCTATAGTGGATCAAGACACTGTGAACATGGACACAGATGTCTTAAGTATTTTGTGTCAAAAGGATGCCCAAAGCGGAGCCATCAAAAGCTCTAGAGCAGTGGTTCTCAACCTTCCTAACGCCGTGATGTATTTTCATTATTACAAAGGGGTCACAACCCACAGGTTGAGAACCGCTGCTCTGGAGGGTCATGGTTAATGTTTCAATGGTCCATACTGACCCACCAGGATTGGGGTGATGGCCGAAAACATCCAAGAACTTTGGTGAAGGTATCCTCCTAGGCATTAAAATGACCAATCTGGAGTATGAGACACCTCTCTTGTGGGGTATGTTGGGGATGGCTCTGAACCTCAGTCAAACCCTGTAGTGGGAAAGGAAGCACAGAAAACACAGCAAAGCATCAGTTTTAGAGTCAGACAAATCTAGCTTCACATTTAACTGCCTCTTACCATGTAGCTGGCTTTTAAACCATCATCATATTATTAATTTCCTCATCTATACTCCAAATTAGAACAATACCTATGGTTTAGAACTAAGGGTGATTATGCAATATACTAGCACAATCCCTGACTCAATAGCTGTTAATAAGTAGTTGTGATAATTACAACTACCACGACAATGACAATTTGCCTCTATTCTTACTATGAGAGTAGCATACAGTGTAGTTTCTACTACCCTCTGATATTATAATAGGCAGGATGGATTTTTTTCCAGCTATTTTAGCTGTCAAGCTCACAATGTGTGTGGAAATCAAAGATAAAAAGTGGGGTTGGGTGGGCTCATTTCTGCTGTGTTAAATGATGCAGACTCCAGTCATTAGATTTTTTAATCATAGGTAATCTGATCCTTAAAGGAGACTTCTTTGTATCTTGAACATGGTTTTCTTTTTTTATTAATGATAAATGCTTTTTATTACATAATACTTAGTAGTCATGCTCAGGCAAAAACTTGTGAATATTCTGAAGAATCTGGTACATGAATACATATTTTCAGAGCACTAATTAAAATAATTCCTGTATCCCGTATTCATACAATTTTGCAAACATGGGAATAAATAAAGACATAAACACACGAGATTTTTCTTAAAGCAAGTAAGAGTAATACAGGTTAAAATTATATTTATTGACAAGTCAAAGATTAACCCTGACTCTAGTTAACACCAAACTCAAAAGTAGCTCTTGGTCAGAAAGTACAATAGAGGGTACATGAAAGTGACACTCTGTGGTCTCCTCAGTGATCTATTTGAGATGATTTTTTTTAACTGCTAAACTATATAAATTAAAAATAAAAAGTAACTAGTCAAAATTTAGAACATTCTGATCAAAATGGGTCTGAACATGCTTTTGAAACCCCTGCTAGTCATAATCAGGAGGGAATTGCTCGCTGTACATTGGGCACACCTTCCAGTGACTTTCAACACATTCTTCAAATTTGCTCTGAAGTTGGGAGGAAACATTGATTCACAGAGGGAACACTTCTTGTGAACATCAAAGCTGGAATCAAAGCAAAAGCCTGTCCCATGCCCACGTAAATGCTGACTTGGAAGATTAGGAGCAGTAGGCACATTCTCATCTTCTTTGCTATCCTCGGGGTCTTCTAAGCCATCAGGCCGACTAAGGTTTCTAGCAGGCTGGCTGCAGACAACATTATCTTCCAGTCCCCAAGAGGGGACTCTCAGAGGAGGCCTTTGGATTTCACCTGGGTAAAGCACCATCTGTTCCATCTCTTGTTTCCTGTGTCACGTAAGGATTACCATATTACAGAATTGGCTGTGCATTTGGCAGTGCGGGAATGTGACCATTTTGTTCCGAGCACGTGCTAAGACACTGTAAGACCTGAGGACCAGAGGCTGAGGACTCTGGGAATGCTGACCTTTCATTTTCCTTTCAGCTTGATTTTCTACACTCCCTTTTAGTTCTTTATAATTGTCTTCTACTTCAACTAGTTCAAGTTTTACACTTTCAGCACTTTTCACCTGTTCTTTCCATTTCAGCTCCATTTTTGCAAGTTCATCAGCATATCTATTGCATTAAAGTCCTTTGTAGATTTTCCTTATTGGCCAAACACAACTGCAGTCTGCCAATCTCCTCCTTGAAATGAATAATCATGCTTTCTTTGTTCCCATCTAAATTCTTGAAAGTCTGGACCTCTGACATAAGCTTGGTAGTTTCTTTTTCTGTATTCTTCAAATGTACCTTATAAAGTTCCTTCTCATCCTTTTCCGTCTTCAACTGACATTCAAGTTGTTCTCTTTCATATTGTGCCTTCCTGAGTTTGTCTTTTAAACCGTCTAATTCAGTCTCCTTTTCAATTGCTTTATGTATCACTGACGCAATATCTTCCTCCAGCTGTAGAGCTTTGGATTTAGCAGCACTGAATCTCTTCTTACACTCTTCATTTTCCACTTTTAAGGACTGTGATGCTTCAATAAGCCCCTTTCACTCTGCTTGCAGTTGGTCACATCTTTCTTTCTCATTGTTAATTTCTCCTTCCAGTCTTCCAACTTGTTCTCGGAGTTGGGCTGTTTCTTCTTCCAGAACGGCAATTAACTTTAACAATTCTTCTTTTTCTTTCCTGGTTTTCTCAGTTTTCAACTCCAGAAGGCCAGCTTTTGTGGTCACCACCAACATGTCAGAATTTCCTTCATCTTCCATTGTAAGCAACTCTTCAACTGGAGAAGCAGCTCGAAACTGGAAAGGTGTACTTGCTCTATGAACTTCACCTTTGTGGGTAGCATAGGAGAACTGATAAAATTCTCCATCATCATTTGGAAGGTAATATCCTTGAAATGCTAATACACAATTGACTGTCGATCCTTCTACATAATGTTCAGGCATAGGAGACCATAAAAACGTGTAATAATCACGAGCAGAACTCCACCCAACCTTGAATATACCAACCCAATCTTTTGGATGTGGATGGATATATGGAGTTAAGGTGTAATGACATTCCAGGTATGCATCAGGAAGGTAACTCTTGGCCGCATTTTGGAAGATGACGTGGACAAAGTTGGAGGTCTGCAATGGGACTTCTTGAGAGGATGTCATCGTGAATCCAGTGCAGGGGCTCCCGGACCAAGGGAGAGCATTAGACAGGCTACTGATGTTGATCCGCCATCAGCTGCTGAACCTCTTCTGCCACTGCCACCTCCCTTCTCAAACCGGCTACACCTCCCCTCAGAGCCCAGAGCCGGCGCCTTGAACATGGTTTTAACTCTTCTAATAGTCATTAAGGCTTTTGCATTGTTATTTTATGTCACCCTACAAATGAAAAAAAGAAAAAAAACCAAAAATTCACGTGTGGCTTGAGGCAGTGGATCCAGTGTTAGCCATTCTCAGGAAAGCTCTCTTCATAACACAGAGCTGCTCACAGCAGCTGCAGCCATCTCTCCCTTCACATCTAAACCCAATGTTGAAGACAGGACGCTGTTTTTCTAGAAGTACCCACCAAAGGCTCACTGGATTTGACTAGATTAAGTTCCCTTGACTTAGGCTGGGCCCTGTGCTTCACTCCTGGAGTCAAGGGTAGAGAAGGGATTTTGGCAGGTGTCTGGAGCAATAGGACTGAAAATGAGAGAAGAATCAATTCCCCACAATCAGCCACCTCCCGATTCTTCGCTACTACTTCTGATACTATCACTTTTATGGACTTAAGCGCTGCATGGTTTTGCTCATGAAACAATAGGGGATTTGCCTTATGTTTTATGTACCAAAAAATCCATCATATTTTCTCCGAACAAAGGGAATTATTTCAAGATGTAGTGAGATCTATTCCTAGGAATCCAAATCTCCAGAAAGTCTCCCCACCCACAGAAAATTATTACACAGATCCTAATGTGATTCACGATTGTTGACAGGATCGGGAATCTGCTTCTTTTAGAAGGAGAGGGAGAGTTAGAGGTCAACTAAATGGTATCTTTTTTTAATAAAATGAATCAGTCACACTTTGTGGTTGCAAAGGACAAGACATCCAAAGTTAAGTGGTTTACATGAGAAAGAGTAATTTTATAACTCCTTTAACAAAGCTTCAGGAAGAACAAAGGTGGGTTGCAATAGGGTGTCTGGAGCCCACGCTGGAGCACCGTCACAAATCTTTTACTCTGGCTTTGATCTCTATCTACTTTAAACTCTCAGACTGAGTTCTCAATGAAACTAGAAATGAGTTTCTTCTGGACTCACATCTGCCCGGGTGTCATAGTGACCAGAGAAGAAAGGAACTCCTTTCTTCTACTTCCAGTGAGAAAACTCTTGGGGCAGGACTCTGATGGGGTTGTATAACATGCCCTCCCCCGTAACCATCACTGTGACCAAGCATGAGGTAATACAACCGGCCCAGCCTGCATTTCATGACCATTACTGAACTCCAAGATGCTGACTGTGGGAGAGGAAGGTGGGGTGGGAATTGAACAGACAAAACAATGGAGATGCAGAACATGCCTGCAAAGTCATGTTTGCAAAGTCATCAGTCCCAAGGGTTAGGGAGAGGCTAGATCTAGGTAAGCCAAAATAGAAATGAAGACTTGTAGTTCTCAGGATTTTGGTTTGGTGGCTGGAAGCCAACCAGTGATAGCTTATCACCTTTTTGTTGTGTTGATAAGAGAAGTGGGAAATCTCAGGACCAAAGTGCTGGGCTTAGAAAATCCCAGGAAATTAGCCGATAACGTAAAAAGTGAGCTTCTACTGCAGGTCCATGGATACCAAAGCTGAAACCTTGAGCTGTCCTTGCTAAACATAACTTAGTCCAGCTACTCCATTCCTGATTTTCTAAAGGATACTTTTTGCTTAGTCTCCAGAAGATGCTGTTGAAGTTGGATGGAGAGGACCCATGCCAAGACTTCATGTAATTTAAGGCCAAACACCAGTTTTCTCAAAATAAGGACCACATGGAGATGTCTACATTCTCTAGAAAAAAGCATTTAACTTTGGAGGTTCTTTCAATGATGGTTGTCTATTTTTTTTTTTTTTCCTTTGAGACAGAGTCTCACTCTGTCGTCATAGCTCACAGCAACCTCATTCTCTGGGGATTAGGCAATCCTCTTGCCTCAGCCTCTGGACTAGCTATTACTATAGGCGCTTGCCACAAAGCCTAGCTAGTTCTTCTATTTTTAGTAGAAAATAGGCTCAGGCTGGTCTCAAATTCCTGAGTTCAAGCAATCCACCTGCCTTGGCCTCCCAGTGTGGTAGGATTACAGAAATGAGCCACTGCACCTGGCCTTTATTTTTTTCTTTTTCTTTCTTTTTTCTTTTCTTTTCTTTTTTTTTGGAGACAGAGTCTCACTTTGTTGCCCCAGGTAGAGTGCCATGCATCATCATAGCTCACAGCAACCTCAAACTTGTTGAGGCTCACTCAGGAGATCCTCTTGCCTCAGCGTCCCAAGTAGCTGGGACTATAGGCACCCAGCTAGTTTTTCTATTTTTAGAACCAATGTTCTTTGTCACGAAGAAGAATACAAACTCTTGCTCTTGCTCAATCTGGTCTCGAACTCTTGAGCTCAAGCAATCCACCCACCTCGGCCTCTCAAAGTGCTAGGATTACAGGTGTGAGCCACTGTGCTTGGCCTTGATGGTAGTCTTTAAAAAATTCATATACAATTATTTTGGATCTTGTGATCAACACATTAAGTCAGGGTTGCCATGTGATTTGAGAGAATGAATTTGTATAAGTAAGTAGAGGACACATTTGTATCCAGAGAACAAATCAGTGGAGAACTGTATGAGTCCAAATTCATAATAGGTAAAAGAGAAAAAAAATGATGATAGAAATTAGTGGTGATACTGGCAAGCCAGACTTCAAAGAATGTGTACTGCAGTAGATAGTACAACTCATATGAGTGAAGGACAATTTAATCTTAGAAAAATGTCATCTGTCACATTAAATTAATGTTATTTATTTCACTGTTTTGTTTGGATGCTATAGGCAAATTTGTTTTGGTCTGTACTTGCAAGGGAGATATACACACAGAAAGTTTTATGTTTGAATATTTAACTAACATTAAAAAAGGAATTTTTTAGTTCTGGGAAGTCACAAGGAGAATTTTTAAGTAGTGGGAAGACTTGTGTGTCCCCCAAATACATATTCATCCAGAAGCTTAGAATGGGAACTAATTTGGAAATATGATCTTTGTAGTAATACCCTTATACTTTGATGATCAGCATTCAACAAGTGAATCTGGGGGGGTCACACCCATTTTGACCATATCATGTACCATGATTTAGATAATATTCCCTACCTTCTAAAGATATAATTTTGTGAAGATTAAGATACCCAAAACTAGGTATAGACATCAGAGGTGGGGCACTGGATACCAGCCTGAAGAGGAATTCTCTAGATGCAGAGAATGGTCCCATGTCTGATCCTCAGCCAGCATGGGGACTCTGGTGTCTAGGCTAAATGTCCCTCCCTTCTGTTCTGTGACATATTTATGTGCTGGCAACAGAGCATGCCACACAGCGGGGTCAGGAATCCTGCTGTTTGAAAGAATGTAATTTCTGACATGAGAAAAACAATGGTTCAGAGTTTTCCACAAACCCAAAGGCAATGGTGCTTATTGTGATTTTTAAAATGTTTGCAAATTCTTTAACACTCTTCCCATCATATGGTGGAGTTCATGTCCCCTTTTCTTGAACTTGGGTAGGCTTTAGTGACTGCCTTGATGAATACAATAAGGCCGAAGCGATGAGGCATGACTTCCAACTGAAATTTAAGCTAGAAAGCTTCCCACAGCTAAGGGTACAACAACTAAAGCAAACAGCCTTCAGAACGGGAAAAGATATTTGTATGCAATGAATCTGACAAAGGGCTGATCACTAGAATCTACAGAGAACGAAAACTAATCAACAAGAAAAGAACAAACAACCCCATTTATAAGTGGGTAAGAGACTTGAACAGAAACTTCTCTGAAGATGTCAGATGAATGGCCAACACACACATGAAAAAATACTCATTGTCCCCAATCATCAGGGAAATTCAAATCAAAACCACCCTAAGATATTACCTAACCCCAGTGAGAATGGCCCAAATCTATAGTTACTGGCATGGATGTGGAGAGAAGGCAACAATTTTGCACTGCTGGTGGGATTGCAAACTAATACAACCCATATGAAAAGAAGTATGCAGAATTCTCAAAGAACTAAAAGTTCACCTTCCATTTGATCCCATAATCCCATTACCAAGTATCTACTCAGAAGAAAAAAATAATAATTTCACCACAGGGACATTTGCACTAGAATGTTTATTGTGGCTCAATTCACAATTGCCAAAACGTAGAAGCAACCCAAGTGCCCATTAGCCCATGAATAGATTAACAAACTGTGGCATGTGTATACCATGGAGTATATTCAGCCATAAGAAAAAAGAGAGACTTTACATTTCTTGTGTTTACCTGGAAGGAGGTGGAACACATTCTTCTTAGTAAAGTATCTCAAGAATGGGGGGTGGGGGGAGTATCTAATGTATTCAGTACTAATATGAAACCAAAATATAAACAACTACATACCCACATGAAAGAAAAAAGACAAGTATAGTCTAGTGAGAGGAAGGGGTAGGGGAGGAGGGAGGGCTATTGGCGGCAATCTCACCTAATGTGCACAATGTGAGGGTGTTCAGCACACCCCCCTGGGTGAAGGGCTCAACTACGACTTGAACTTTACCTTAGAAATGAAAACATTTGTATCCTCATATTAATCTGAAATTTTTGAAAAGACACAAATAATGACTTAAAAATAAATAAATAACCCCCAATTCTCTCCCCCCAAAAGACAACGAGCTTCTGCTTGTTTTTTCTCAGACAGTGGTTCTGGGAAACATCAACTGCCATTCAATGCATCTGGATGCTCTGGGAAGGGCCACACGGAGAGACTGTAGGCAGAGAGATACCTCAGGAACCCCCGTTGTTTCTGTCCCTAGCATCTAGATTTTTCCCAGCCCAGGTGTCAGAGTTTTTAAGATAATCCCAGCCAAGGACCCCTAATTCCTGACTCCCTGAAACTATGAGATAACAAATGCTTGTTGTGATTCGGAACCTTTAAATTTTGGGGTGATTTGTCATGCAACATTTGATCACCAGACAAGAACCTTAGAATAACTCATACTGCTCCAGAAAGCCCAAGAGATTCTTAGACTCACCTCCAAAATTCTCTGAAGAGTAGAGGTGGGTCAAAGATCCTGCAGCTGCTGAAGCCGATGGCGTCTCTGCTTGGCAGGCAGATGTTTGTCCTCCTCACCTGCCTGCAGAGCGCCGTGACGTACTCAGGCAGTAGTGTGGAATCAGGAATGGAAAGCGGTAAAGGTTTACTTACCATTGCCAGGGCAGGGCAGAGCCCTTGAGAACTGAAGTGACAGAGGGTAAGAGTGCTATTCTCTACTGGTGGCAGCAGTGGGGAGTGGTTGGCTGTGGGGGTGCAGGGGCTGGCAAGGTTAGACTTGGGGTTATAGAGACCAGAATAAGAGCTAAGAGGCTGTGAAGTTTTAAGTTTTTATCTTTCAAGTCCAAATGCCCTTCTATCCCTTGCTTTGTGTGTTGTAGGCACTAAAACTTTGCAAATGACATTTCTCCTTTTCCAGATGAATCCCTTGTAGGCCCTCTAGGGGGTGGTAGATGAGCTGTAAGGCTGGAGGTGGAAGACAGGACTTGTTGGTTTCCATCTGCTTCCTAGTCCTGGATGTCACCTGAGCAAAGCTGAAGCAGCAGCTGAATCCACTTCTCAGTGTTGTCCTATTTATTAATTATTTATTATTATAAAACCAGCTTCTTTGTACACCCTCAGAGACTCCAGCCCTAGCCAGCCAGTGGCACTTCTTCAGAAATTCGACTTTTAGCTCTACAAGACTCCTACCTACTCCAAGTTTCTAAGTTGAATAATTCTAACCTCTTCCCTGCCTTCCCTCAGTTGAAGGGGTGGTGGCCACTTCCTGCAATACCTCAGAGTTTTCTTTCTCCCTTCTCAGTTTATACCTAGTTGCAATTCCCCAGATTAAAATTTTCCTGTTCATACATGTAGTGTAGTTTCTGTCTGCTGAACAGATCCTAATGCAAAGGTATTTCTTCCAAAGATAAATGTGTGATGGTAACTTAGCTTGGGGGTAACCAAGGGTTCAAATACCAGGGACACTAAGTTCAAATACTTAATGCAAGGATCAGAGATCAAATTTGAAAGAGTGGCCACAAATTTTGAAGGTTGAAGCAGAGACAGAATCAAAATGAAGAGTAGGACCAAGACAGAATCAAGATCTAAGGCTTAGGGTGATTGCTACGAAGGTGTTATTATCAACCCGCCCACCTCCCTTTTCCCCTCCCCCAGCCAAGAGCTATCCTGTTGTGATGCAGAAGTCTGTAGGAAGAGTAAGGAGTTTCTAGATTTGGAGCTGGTGTATTGTAAAGCCAGCTTGCGATATGATTCTCAATGTGTGCGTCCATGATCACACCATCAGACAGACACCAGAAGAAAGAGGGCCTTTTCTGCCTGGTGGCTCTTTCTGGACCTTGATGTCTGCTCTAAGGACCAGGATTTCCGTGAGACCAAAGTTGTGAGAGCCCTAACTCTGCGCCCACAGCTGTATTACATGGACACCACAGAGCACCAAGCCAGGCGGCCTTCTCAGCGCCGGGCTGGTCTACCCCAGGGGCTCTCAACATCTGCGCACGGATACCCCTGCGAATCTCACACTCACCAGCCTCAAGACTGGATTCAAAGTCTTTTTCATTTAAATTTTGCCCTAGAAAGTAGCTAGGAACCAGTGGATTCCTTCAAGGAAGCCACCCCAAACAGAAAGCTGGTGTCATCTCAGAATCCCCCCTTCTTGCTTCCAGTGGCTTCAATCGTCTGTGCAACATGCTAGTGAATACAGTGGTCTTGTTGCCTCGTTGGGAAAAGAAATTGCAAGAGATGATGTGGGAAAGCTTTTTTACAAAATTTCTCTCTTTGAAGGGAGTTGAAAGAAATTGAGAAATAGGGAGCGGTGCCAGTGATTGGGAACGTGGGGAGGGAATTCTGAATCTCTAGGTCTCATGTGTGGGGGGAGTTTGAAAACAAAAACTCCAAGAGCTGGTTGACTCATGCTGCCTGATCCTGAAGTCCAGCAGTCCCCCGGGCAGGAAACTCCTTGGAGATTACAGACTAAACCATCCTGCCATTGTCAGCCCTGCACAGGCTCGGCAATCCAGCAAAAGGAAGTTGCTTTTTTGTATTGCACTTTTTTTATTGGCCTTAAAGAGATATCCTTCTTAATATTTATACTAATGTCTTGAATAATGATGAAGAGGGTAAACCAACTTGAAATAGATAGCAACCATATTGAATGACAGAGTCAGACTCTCCGAAGATCTTGACAGGCTGGGTGTGATGGCTGCTGCCTGTAATCCTAGCACTCTGGGAAGTCAAGGTGGGAGGATTCCTTGAGCTCAGGAGTTTGAGGTGGCTGTGAGCGAGGCTGAGTACCTTCGTACTTAGTTAAAATTAGATATTATCTCAAGTAAGTACACTAAGCACCTTTTCTCAGGGTGACACAGTGAGACTCTGTCTCAAGAAAAAAGAGATCTTGACAGGCTGAAGCCAAGACAAATGACAGAAGATAAAATTAGTAGAAGCAAAGGTGAATTTTTGCACTGAGGTCCCAAAAGCCCACCTGTAGAAGTTCAGAATGGGGAGACAAGACTGAACAAAAGCTCACATTTTTGCAACCGGTTCTTGCTATCAGTCAGGGTATGCTAACTACTAGAATTACAATTCCCGAGCCCAGTGGTTTTAAGATACCCTGTGGAGAAAACAAGTGTGGAAGGAATGATACTGCTGGCTCAACCGCTGGCTTCTAGCTCACCTCTGGAGACATTTCCATTAACATGTGTCCACTAAGGAGAGCTTTAGATAATATTATCTAATTTTAACTAAGTTAGCCCTCGTACTAGAAAAATATGGCTTATAATGATTTCTGCAAAAAGAAAAAAAAAGCACAAGTGAAAGAAAGATAACAAAATAAACCTAAAGCAAGTGGCTGAACAAACCCCTCCACTCTGAGGATAAACTCTTCATCAGTCACTTCAAGAGGTAAAAAAAGAATGATATCTAGTTAGATCAGCAAGGAGTCCCTTCAAATCTAAAATTATCAAGAAGATCACTTGAAATATATATTTACACCCACTGCCATTAAGGATAAATGATAAAATTCTCCCTAATCGGCTGGCATATTACGTCTTGAGATGTTAGCTAGCACGACAAGGCCCTATGATTAGCAAGACGCTTCAAAGTCAAACATCTGGAACATGAAGGCAAACTTCAGCAGTTTTTCAGATGTTTAAGGTTATGTTGAAAAAATCCAGTTTTTGACAAATTTCATGAAAACTCCTTATAAATTGCTTAGAAATGTCTTTTGAAGGTTTCTACATGACGATTAAAGAACAAAACCCACAAACCATTGAGGTCTCTGCTTCTTCCTGCCACAGTAAAAAAAAAAAGTTGAAATAAATAATTGTAAAACAAAAGACCAACAAACTAAAATGCATTCCTTTGATTCCTCTGTCAGCAAGTTTTGGGGGGAAGTCACGTAGAAAACATTGCTGAAGATGTGAACAAACAGATTACTCAGTATTGGCTGTGCATTTGGGTGAAAGTACAAACGTTTCTAACTGGCCTCAGCTCATGGTATTTGTTAGATTCTATTTTAATGGTTAGATTCCTAAAGGATTGTTTTTCCACAAGAAACTTGAAAGAAAACTCATGCTAAGGAACATCCCAATGAGAAATGATTTCATAAGTAAGAACAATGTTCTGTGGGAAAATGGTTAAAGTGTAGACATGAAACTTAGAAGAAGAAAAAGATGCTGGTCTCTGTGGTCATCGTCCAGTGTTTGATTTGTTGGGGAGCTAAGGCACCCACCAAAGACGTTGGAACCATAAGTGCAGACAATAGTTATCATTGATGTGGTGAGTTTTAACAAAAGCCTGTAATGGCAGAACGTCACAGGATTGTAATGAGATAGAGAGTTCATTGAGACTGCATCCTAATCTTTCTTCTTCTACCCAATATTGATTTCCTTCTCTTCTCTTCTAGCGGCATTGCTGTCAAGAACATTAATTCAATTCCTGTGTGATGATCTCCATCTCACGGTCTGCTTTCCAGGTGTCCCAACTTGCAGCAGGGGCAAGAGCAGTCCAAGCAAACAGATGCTTATGTGAGTTTCACCAGCCAGCAGTGAGGACTGGAATCTTCAGGAGGAGGAGGAGGAGGTTACAGAATGGGACAGAGAAGAGTGTGTGGTTGGCATCCTGGTGGGTCACTCGGGCATCTCTTGACATTCATTTTCCCATTTTGATGGTAAATGGACAGACACAGCAGTCCCGCTTAAAAAGCAGCTCAGGAACTCAGAGGCCTTAGGAATGAGGATCTGGGTCATGCCGACATGTGAAGCCATCTCCCCAGCAAGGATGGCGGCTGAGAATGATGTGATCTAGTGTGGGTAGTGGATAATGTGCACCAGGTATAGCCCCAACTGCAGTGGCCAGGGCTGAAATTTATCCGACTTTGTTTTTTTCTTATACATTTCTCCCAGGAAACTTATTCTTTGACAAGAACACTATTGGAACACCTGATGAAATTTGAATATGGACTCTTGATTTGAGAATTGGATTGTATCCATGTTAAAGTTCTGAGGTTTGACCGTCATATTGTATTTGTGTAAGTGAATGCCCTTTTTCTTAAGAAACCCACACTGAAGTAAATAGGGACAAAGGCACACTGCATCTGCAACTTTATCACAAGTGATTTAGAAAAAGTTGTACAAGGAGAGGTGGAGGATTGGAGAGAGAAAGAGAATAATAAAAACACAGTCCCAAAGAAATAGTGACTTACCAGCACGGAATTAACAGAAGTTTCTCATAACTGTGCAACCAGTTATTGGAGCGCAGACAGAATGACCTGAGACTGAGGAACAGCCATGGATACATGGACATTTATCCAGAAGATGATGGAAGGCCACTGAATGGTTTTAAGCCGGAGAGTAGCTTGATCAAGTTAATACATGTATCTTTGAAACATCACTCTGGCTACTCAATGGAAAAATGGATTGGAAGGAGGCAAGAATAGGGTTAGGAGATCGGTGAGGACAGGATCTGGCAATAGGAAGATGGCTTAGACCAGAGATGTGGAAATGAGAAAGATGAGACATAGATTGAATCTGGAGATATGGAGGATATAGAACAGATAATACCCACTATTGACCGGCTGTGGGAGATGGGGTGAGGGGAAGGAAGGGCAGCTTTCAGATTCTGGGTTGGACAACCAGGCCAGGCAGGCAACAGCTAAGTATCACAGAAGCAGGGGCCTTGCACATGTAGGACTGCTGTGTGTCCAACACTCGGCGCTGGTCTGGAGGTGTTCACCCAGTGTCTTCTGAATAAATGAATGACCTAGGGGATGAATAAGCTTGAAGTTAAGACAACAAGTTCACTTTTGGATGCAGAGAATTTTGAGTGTTTTGTGAGGCCTCTTTTTGAAAGTGTACTCCTAGGATTGCATAACCTTTTCTTCAATTCTGAAGGTAACTCCTAAAAAGATAACTCCTATGTGCTTATTGGGAGCTCATTATTCTCAGGAGAGGTTTAAAGTTCCCATTAGACCTATGTAATCAATACCTCATCACTCTGGACCTAATTTGATCTTAAAATGACATAGTGAGTGAGTACTGACCTTACTACTGGGAAAACTGCCTGACCTCTGGTGGTCATCCAAATTACATTATCCTGTTTTGACCACCATGTACTTAATTGTCTTTCCTTTTTTTTTTTTTTCTTCACTTTTGATCTTGAACCTAATATATCATGTGCCTATCACATTAAGGTCAAAGTTAACTCTAAAAGCATGCTACTTTTAAGTAGAAGAGACAGCTAATGAGTAGAAAAATAATAACAATAATAATAACAATGAAGGAACTCCAAGGATTTTTACTGCCACCCAGTGGTTATACTCTCCAAAAAAATGTAGTACAAAGTTCATAATCAATCTCCATGTTTTCCACAGCAGAGTTCCAAATGCCCTTCAAGTTCAGTGACTAACCTGCAAAGCTAATTTTCCCTGGAAACTTGTATCACATTTCCCTGATTTTGAAAAGATATAAAGTAACTTCAGTTGGTCTTCATATGGTCCTGAAGATCACAGGCTTCCATGAGCAGCCAGGAGACTTCAGTGTGTACTTGGTGAAGGGGAATCTGACTCATTAAAGCCCTGGCCTTGTTGGCACACTCAAGCCCTGCCTGGTTTTCCCTCCCTTGCCCACCATCCCCACCTCCACCCCTGACCCTTATGGAGAGTGAACCAACCTCCTTCATTCACTTTTGAGTCCCAACTGGGCATTTCTGAGTCTTTTTAAATTTGTGCTTTTATAACTCTAGGCTCCTGGATTGCCTGCCCACAGAAACAAACAAAGAAAAAAACAAAAAATGGGGCACAACCCAACTTGCTCATTTTTTTTTTTTTTTTTTTTGAGACAGAGTCTCATTCTGTGCCCAGGGTAGAATGCCATGGAATCCTACCTCACAGCATCTTCAAACTCCTGAGCTCAGGTGATCTCCTTGCCTCAGCCTCCTGAGTAGCTGGGACTACAGGCTCATGTCAGACACCCAGCTAGTTTTTTCTGTTTTTAGTAGAGATGAGGTCTCACTCTTGCTCAAGCTGGTCTCAAACTCCTGAGCTCAAGTGATCACCCACCTTGGCCTCCCAGAGTGCTAAGATTACAGGCATGAGCCACCATGCCCAGCCCTAACTTGCTGATTTTTAAACAAACAAGAGCCTTTGCCAACCCACTGAAGAAAAAACAATTCTTATCACAAGATTTAGGAGAAAAGAAAAGTAATCAGCCTCAGCATAGCACATAAGTTTTCCAAAGTACATTTTTTGGCTTTGACAAACACCATCCAGTTCACATGAAGCTCATAAAAGCATTAATGTTTCCTACTTTTGAAACACACATATAAGGTTCTCTGTATACTAATGATGTAGTCTGCTAACTAGAGTTTGACCTTGACCACAGAGTGCCCAGTACCACTAGTTTTCCCAAAGTCATAATCTCTGGCAATGACACCATTTCTTGACAACACAACCATCACCCAGATCTCCGCTTCTCCTGCAGGCTTAATGAAGAGAGGACCCCAGGGATCACAGGGCTTTGTTTGGTCCACTGGCTTGCACAGCTGGCTCCCAGGGCCTGGCCCAGACCAACACCAAGACCAAAACAAAGCACCAGAGAATGCAATGCATACTCTACTTATATAATTCATGACAGCAAGGAGAACAAAGCCAGTATCCAATATAAAGGTCAATATCTACATCTCTCTCTATATTTCTACATTTATTTACTAACATCTAGGGCATGCCAATTTTATGAGGAAATTTTAGGGAAAAAATTGAATTAGTTTTCATCTTGCTTATTTTAAAGAGCTCTTTAAGTGGTTCTAAAGATACAGTATACTTGTGTACAGGAGTCCAAATGGAAACCACTGGTCATGCTTATGTAACAATATTCTTCTAACCATAAAAAAAATAGGACATCACATAAAAATCTATGTAAAAAAATCTATCAGCACCTGTTGACTTTTGATACTAAGTAGGCTTCAAAACCAAACACATTTACCGGTAAAATGAAATCCCATATTCCACAAGAAATACTGTAGAGATATACAAGCTTCCAATGAATAAGGGAAGCCAAAAGTAAATCACAACATGAAACAAATTTGAATACATTTTTATAAAAACAAATACAAATCGATTAGCAAAACAAAACATACACAATTTCCCATCCAGTAGCCAAAAATACCTGAATACCTTGTCAGGAACGAGTTGGTACAAAACACCCAGCAAGAAAATAAATGAGTGGGATACTGTATGTATGTATGTATATGTATGTGTGTGTATATATATATATATATATGTATATATATATATATATATATGAAATAAATGAGTAGGATACCTCATATATGTAGGAGAAAGAAATGGGTAGGATGCCTCATATATATATATATATATATATATATATATATATATCTGTAGGAGAAATAAATGAGTAGGATACCTCATATATATATATATAGGAGAATTAAGTGAGTAGGACACCTCAAATACACAGGAGAGATAAGTGAGTAGGATACCTCATATACATAGGAGAGATAAGTAAGTGGATACCTCATATACATAGGAGAGATAAGTGAGTAGGATACCTCATATACACAGGAGAAATAAGTGAGTAGGATACCTCAAATACACAGGAGAGATAAGTGAGTAGGATACCTCATATACACAGGAGAGATAAGTGAGTAGGATACCTCATATGCACAGGAGAAATAAGTGAGTA
>CAUYRH010045424.1:0-17423 GCA_963574655.1 Perodicticus potto
CCTACTTGAAATCTCTCCCACTACCAGGAGCTTTGGTGTTTTCTGTATTCTTTTCTGTAAATCAATTCTGTCTTATCACGGACGGGTGGGCGGGGGGGAAATAATGTAATGAAGAATAATAAAATACATGTATTTAAAAAATAAAAAAAAAGAAATGATTTTGGAAAAAAAAATAAATAAAAAAAAAAAAAAAAGAAAACCACCACAGAAGCACTGTTTTTAAATCTGATGGAGCAGCACCTTATTTCTTTGGATATTATTATCAGGAAAGATTTTTCTAATAACCAGAGTCAAAAATGTTTTTGACACTGCTTGCAATTGAAATTAAGCATGTTACACTTTGTGTAAAATATTAGGGAGATTCGAGAAGTTTTATATCAGTAGCTGGTAAGCTTGGCTTTAGTTAAGTAGCTATCTAGGTTTTATAGGTTTGAATCACAGTTTTTTTAAAAGATAAAAATATTTGCTGTGAAAGGGAAAATGTGTTCAACATGGAAACAATTTTATATCATCTTACACTTTATACTACATTTCCATATATACACAAATTTCATGTTTACAAGTACAAAGGGGCAGGAGCAGCAAAAAATCTAAGCAGCTGCATCAATACCACTTTTATTTTTTTTCCAAAGTCTCAAAAAATAGACAACTGATATTTATAAATAAAAGTAAAAGATAATTTCGAAAAACAGATCATGCCAAATCTTATAGACAATAGAAAAAGAAGAAATACTTCAAAAACATTCTACTTAATCTGGATACACCTGATTATGCTCATCATCCCTAATTATTAGAGAAATGCAAATTAAAACCATCCTGAGATACCAACTAACTCCAGTGAGGATGGCCTATATCACAAAATCTCAAAACTGCAGATGCTGACACAGATGTGGAGAGAAAGGAACACTTTTACACTGCTGGTGGGACTGCAAACTAATACAACTGGAAGGAAGGAAGTATGGAGAAATCTCAAAGAACTCAACCTAGACCTCCCATTTGATCCTTTCAATCCCATTACTGGGCATCTATCTGGAAGGGAAAAAAAATCTTTTTATTATAAAGACACTTGTACTAGGCTATTTATCGCAGCCCAATTTATAATCGCTAAAATGTGGAAACAGCCTAAATGTCCTTCAACCCAGGAATGGATTGGCAAGCTGTGGTATATGTATACCATGGAATATTATTCATTCATTAAAGAAAAATATTATTCAGCATTTGTACTAACCTGGATGAAGGTGGAACACATTATCCTTAGTGAAGCATCACAGGAATGGAGAAGTATGAATCCTATGTATTCAACTTTGATATGAGGACAATTAATGACAATTAATGACATGGTGGGGCATGGGGGAAGGGGAGACCAGACAGAGAAGGAGGGAGGGGGTGAGGAAAAGGAAGGGAAGGAAAAAAAAAAAGAAAATAGTGACTAATTCTCACATAAATTGTATTGAATTTTGACCAAACTACATTACTTAAACATTAATTTTTAATTCAACTTGTTAATATGTTGTTTAGAATATTACATCCTCATTTATAAGTGAAATTTGTTTGTAATTTCCCCTTTATAATAATATATTTTCTCCAATTTTAATATCAGGTGTATAAATGCCTTTTAACAAATGGATTGTATTGTGTTGAGGAAATTTTCTTCTATACTTTTGATGAGAATTTTATTCTCTGAAATGATGAAATGTTGTTGAATTCTCTTGAATGCTTTTCCTGGAGCTGTTGAAATGATCATGTGGTTTTTAATCTTTGATTGTGTTAGTGTGATATATCAAAATGATTGATTTACATTTGTTAAACTTGCATCTCAGAGTGAAATCCTACTTGATTATGATATATCATCATGCAGGTGTGTTAAATTTAGTTTGCTGGTATTTTATTGATGATTTTTTAATCTGTATTTGTTACAGACATTGGTTTGTAGTTTTCTTGTTGTGTCATTGTCTGGCTTTGGTTTCAGGATGATACTGGCCTCATAAAATTAGTTTGGAGAGTTCCCTCCTCCTTTAAGAAGGATTGGTATTAAATGTACTTTCAATGATAGCGTTTAGCTATGAAACCATATGATCCTCACCTTTTCTTTGTTGATGACTTTTTTGATGACTAGTTCAATCCCTTTGCTCTTTATTGGTTTACTCAGATTTTCTATGTCTTCTTCATTTAATCTAGTTAGATTGGATGTTTCTAAGAATTTATTTGTTTCTTCTCAGTTATCTATTTTTTAATAACTTTATTAAATCATAATTGTGTACATTGGTGCAATCATAGGGCAGAATGTCCTTCATATACAATCAGAAACATTTTGATCGTACTGTGAGAGATAGCCTTCATGGCATTTTCTTCATCACTATATAAAGACATTGATACTCTACATTTAATAAGTTTTACCAATACCCTACTAAGATGCACCGTAGGTGTGATCCCACTAATTGCCCTCCCTCCACCCATCCTCCCCCCTCCCCTCCCCTCCCTTTTAAACGATGTTGCTCTTGAAGCTGTCTCACAACATCACTACTGAAAATTCTCAAAGCCCGAAGGCCTTTGCCCATTGTTTGATGGCTCCAGTGACTGGTTCATAGCCCTGCACAAGCCAGTCTGATTTTGTTCCCTCCAGGTTAACCCCTTTGAATTCTAAGGTCTCCAATCTGTAGCTAGAGTAACACAGTCAGATGTTGTTCTTATAGCATAGGTAGAGCAAACCTCTTAGTTAATCTGCCCGTAGCAGCCCTCCACCCAGGACTTTAGCATCTTAGAGCCATCTTAATCCACCAGAGAACTTGCTTCTAAGAACGGTGAACCTCAAAAAGTATAGGACCACAGCTTAAAGGCTCCTTGCCCTTTGTCAAGCCACCCCACCCTCAAAAGGTTGCTACATCTTTCCTCTAGGATAATTATCCTCAGAACTAAGTAATTCTAGGTGGCTTTTCTCCATCTAGTCAGAAAAGTGACTTACACAGTTAAATATCATTCCTTCAGGGAAAGAAATTTCAAACCCCCATCTAACCAGTCACGGTGCCACATATTCATTTGAGTGCTAACTGCAAACTCATATGTTTTTGCGAATAGCATCACCCTTTTATTTCCTTCTAAGTGCTAAAACAAGAAAGCTCTTGAGGCTAAAAATTCACTGTCTTCCATTAACAGATTCCTTGAAATATTTTTTTGACTTGGTTTGAACAAAAAGTGGCATAGTTTTTTTAAAAATACAGAAATACTCAATGGTTCAGTGCCTAACAGAATGAAAATAATTTATTCTTATTTAGCCTGTAAGAAAATCTATGTATTAACAAAAGTGTCTGTTACTAGAGGCAAAAGAAAAAAAATTACCAGATGTGAATTCTTTCTATGAAATTTTATAGGCTAATTATCCTCTACCTTTGAAGAAGTACAAAGGTCAAAAGGCTAATATGTAGCTTAATCAGAAAATTATGTAAATTAGCCCAAATCAAGCACATCACATAACCCCTATAATCAGTAAAATATGTAGTTAACTGGCAGATTAAGTGAAACTTACAGCTATTTGACCACTAAAGAAAGAGGAGGAAATGGGCAAATGTTGTATCTCAGGTAAAGTTGATTTTAGCATGTGAAAAAGTAAATAAAATATAACATTGAAAAAAGGACAAACTCAGTAAATACATGGGGATAATTTGGGGGGACATTACTAGAATGGGAAAGCCAGGAAGGCAGAGTGTTTATTGATTGCTGGATATTCCCATCCCCTAGAACAAGGACTGGTACATGATAGGTCCTCAGTAAATATTTGTGAATGAATATTGGATGAATTATTGGAACAAAAATTTCATGAGGAAAACATAATGATGCAAATTTCGAAACGAGAAAACACAATACATATCACAATTTCTTTCTTCCTAAAGTTCTATATATCTACTACATTATCAGTCTTCCATTATTTGCCAAAAAATAAATAAAGCAAACAAATAAATAAATGAAAGAAATAGCACTGAAATAATAGTAGCCTTATTAAAAATCAATAATAAGTTATTGGTGCTTACAAAGATACCTAGTTAATTCTTTTTTCTGTTTATTAAATCATATCTGTGTACATTAATGCAATCATGGGGTACAATGAGCTGGTTTCATATACAATCTGAAATATTTTAATCAAACTGGTTAACATAGCCTTCATGGCATTTTCTTAGTTATTATGTTAAGACCTTTATATTCTGCATTTAGTAAGTTTCACCTGTACCCTTCTAAGATGCACTGTAGTTAATTTTCTTTTAACTCCTGCAATATTAAATACCTATCCTAAATATTTGAAACATACATTGTGTTAAAATTCCCTCTTCAGAGATGAGAATGAGGCACAGAGAGGTAGAAAGATTTTTTAGAAGAGTCACCATGAATTAAAATTCAAACACAATTGATTAGCAAAGTAACCATCTATCTATATCAAATCATATTTTGTTAGCACCAAACATTTTCTTTATCATATTTTACATTAACACCACTCTAAAATTTCTCCTTTGTATCTTTACATAATAAAACCACCATCATTATTCTTTACCCCTGAAATTTCATCACTTCTTTAAAAATGCTTCCCTTATATATTCCCAGGTGGGAACATGGGTGTATACAAAAAATAACTTTTTATAAATAATATATGAGTATCACTCATCATATTCCAGGGAAAAACTTAAAGCAGCTTATAAGACTACATGTTAGGACAAAATAGAATGCTAGTTTTTAAAAAAATAAGTGGATGAGAAAAATGAAGGCAGAGGGAAAATGAGGTGTTTAAGATAAGATGAAAAAAAGGGTGAACTCATTACACAAAATGCAAACCATGGACTTCGTGTAGTTAGTATGAGCCACGTTTCCAAACGTTCTAGCAGCCAAGACAAAGGTATTGAGAAAAAAGAGACGTATCTTTCATTTATCCACAGGACAGAGGGTAATGTTAAAACAGTATCCTCAACAACGTCTTTCCGGTAAATATAGTTAGGAGTGACATACAGACTTGTCTAGTCATCCTTCCATGTGGAGGCAAGCCACACAAGAGCAATTCAGTGACAAAGAGGGAGTCAGGGAATGAGGACAGCAAATGATGAGGGCCAGGTGCTCTGAGGACCAGGCTGGCTTAATCTAGAAATTGATTCTAGCATGTCTAGAGGAGTATGGAAAGGCCACAAATTCTTCAGCCAATCTCCACAAATGCTGTTTTATGAGCTTTTGATAAGAACTAAGGGTATATATTCAAAATCCTGTTTCATGAACTGGGCCAAGAATATAACTTCTTGGTGATATTAGACCCAGATGAGTACAGAATCCTACACAGCTATGTAATTTGTGGGATCCCCATGCAAAATAAAACTGTGGGACCCCTTGTTCAAAATTATTAAGAATTTGAAGATGGCAATAGGAGAACATTAAGCCAAGAGAGAGGCCCCTCTGAGAGTGGGGGTGTGTTTAATTGCATAGATCACACTCCTGTGAAACCAGCCCTGACCATATGCTTCAGGAGCCAGTCAAGTTAGTCTAAGACATGATCTTGGATGATCTGGAAAGAGTACCCTCCCTTCCACAGAGTTTCCTTCCTCCCCTAGGAAGTCCAGAGCTCTCCCTAACACACAGATGAATCAACGATCTTGACAAGCAGAAATCAGTCTCAATGACATGAACATGGAAACATGGCCCCAATATTTTAAGCCTGGACAGGTATTAAAAATAGCCATTGTCAAATGGATAAATTGGCCATTTAAACATATGTATCAGTAAAGCACCTGCAAAATATTTATCCTCAAGCAATGACACTTCCCTGTATATGCTCCAAAATGAACTGCTTGCAAAGTGTATCATCAGTAAGCAGAGATGTTGTGTTTTCGAATAGGGTTGACATAAGAAAATGTCTTGCTTACCATGATAACTCTAAGTCTGAGGTTCTTCCTTTTAGCACCTAATAGACGGTAGGGATCATTGCCTATGGGGCCCTTCTCAGATTGTAAGTAGGGCCATGGTGGGTAAGAGGATGTAGGATCTTTTAATCTCTTTAAAGAGAGAGGGAGCATGCATCCAGTACACTGATACCAAGTACCAAGTCATTAGGGCAGAGTTTCCAAAGAAGAGAAGCCATGATACGCCTTTGGTTGACCCATGTCGAAGTGATACCTCTCATTTTCTTTTTCTCATGCTTTCTTACTGAATATATTCCACTCATTGGAGCAGCTCTCCCAACTCATGACTCAGTTGGTATTTGTTAGGATACATTATACATTTCTCAAAATGACTTTTAAACAGTGAAATAATTTTTAAAAATTTTTCGAATTAGAAGGAGGCCAACAGTACAGCAGACTCTGGGTTGATTCAGTGGCTCAAAAGTATCATGCAAGACTCTGCAGTTTTCCACCTCTCTATTCTGCCCTTCTTGTGTTCCCTCATCTGTAGGTGGCTAGCAAGATGGCCACCATGGTTCCAGACAATATAAGTAGACACAGCAGTAGCTAAGAAGACATTATGTCTCATTCTAAGGCCCTATTAACTATCTCAGAACCCCTCCAGAAGATTCCCTCTCAGGTCTTAATTGGTCACAATTAGGTTACATGTCCATTCTTAAACCAACCATAGGCAAGGGGGATAGAATTACTATGATTACCTGGGGTAGATTGGATGCTATATAGTCAATTGTGATGATTCCTACCTGGGCCCCCAGCCACTGCTAAATGGACCCAATTTGGAGATAAACTTCAGAAGAACCAATACATAGGCACGTTTGAGTCAATTCGACTCTTCTCAAAAATCTGAACAAAGAGACATCAAGCCTCAGAGAATTTGGAACTAACTCATATTAATCATAGATAATAGATTAGAATTCCTTGAATTTGAACAACTGAGATCCTCAGCTCCACCCTAACTCTTATCTTTCCTGAAGCATAAGTGTTCAGTTTTTCTTTGATTTCTGTAAGAATCATTAGATTAAACTCTCTTGACTGAAGCTCAGAAAGTAGGTATCTATTCCTTGCAAGTAAAATCTTGTGTTTACTGTAGTCTCACTGGATATTAAGATCCTACCACGTTCTGGCCATATTATGGTACAGCTTCTGTTGGAGCTTGAAAATTAGGGAGACTATCCACATCTGTCCAAAACTCATGATGGGGTTCCTGGGACCCAGGACTTTGAGTTCTGGTTTTTTTACCCCAATTTTAATAATACCAGGTTCTACACCAAATACAATGATACTCTTCTCAAAAATCTGAATGAAGACATCAAGACATGACTAGAAACTAGATTAGACACTAGATTAGAATTCCTTGAATTTGAACAGCTGAGATCCTCAGCTCCACTCTAATTCAGGAAAATTAGGGTGACTAACTGTCTACATCTGTGCAAACTCATGAAGGGGTTCATGGGACCCAAGACTTTGAGTTGTATTTTTACCCCAACTTTAATAAACAGGCTCTACACCAAGCCCCTCATATATGCCTATTCTTAGAATCAAAGTTTGAGAGATCAACATAATTATATACTTACAAACTCCCTTCTGTTTAAACTTTGAAGACTATTAGGGTACAGAATATAGCAGTAATGTTCAGTCCAGGGCCCCAGATAGCATATAACTCTCAGCGGTAGTTCAATAGATTTCGAGAAAATAAATCCAAAATAAGTACCATTATCCCTAACACAAGGGAGAAGCTTTCCTAAATAAAACACTATTAAAAAAAAAAAAAGTCTTCGAGGTGAAAGAAAACATCTCTAGAGAGGCTTGTGACCTGAAAGCAGGAAGAGTTATCCTTGGTGTAGCACTGGCTCTTCTGAGGCAGTGTTGGCTCATGAATAAAATAATCGTGATTAATAATACATTGCATTTCCTCATGAAATTGGATAAAAGGCCTTCTGATGCCTTAAACAACCACAAGGAGGGAAAGAAAACATTAAGCAAGGATAGTAAGCTGTCCTGGAAAGTATCCTGAAATTATAAGAAAATGGGATTCAGCGAACCAGGGACTCTTAAGCCATATTTTCTCCTATCTTTAAGAGCAAAGTCAGGGATGTGGCAAAACAAAACTCATACGCTTTCCTCAGATACCAAACGACATCTTATTTGTAGCTCTTGTAAAAAAAGTATAATGATAACATACAGAAAAACCAATTTTACCTGAGGCTGTAAGCAAGCTCATAGAGTCCCATTAGATTTAGCAATAATGTGAGGGGGAGAAAAGCCCAGGTCCTTCTCAGGGCTATCACTTTTCCATCAAAATTAACAGTATGATATTCAAACATCAAACTGTTTTAATGGGAAGCAACTCCAATCTCATTAGGTCTATAGTTCCTCTCAAGAGTCTATAGACTCTAGTAAGAAATAAGCTCACTGATGACAATTTGTTTCATTTCCATAGAATCTTCCCCAGCTAAAAGCCAACCCATTGTGAAGTTTTTTAAAGGAATCTCCTGTCTTGATAGTGGCTAATTTACTATGTACTAATTTACACCCCCACTAAAAGAGCATAAAAGTTCTCTTTTCTCTGCATCTTCTCCAACATCTATTACTTTTTGTCTTTTTGATTACAGCTATCCTAACGGTTGAAATGATAACTCACTGTGGTTTTGATTTCCATTTCCAAGATGACTGATTATGTTGAGCATTTTTTCATATGTGTTGACCTTTTGCATGTCTTCTTTTGAGAAACATCTGTTCATCTCATTTGCCCATTTTTTAGTCAGATTGTTTCATTTTTAAGTTGAGTTCCTTGTGTATTGAAGTTATTAATCTCCTATCAGATAAAGAGTTTGATAAACAGAATTTTCTCCTGTTTTGTAGGTTGCCTTTTTACTCTGTTGATGTTTTCTTTGCTGTGTGGAAGCTTTGCCACTACTGGGGATTTATCCAAAGGAAAGTAAATCGGTATACAAGATCTAACAATTAAGCTCACAAATTCATTTTAGAAAAAGTGCTGCATACTTCATTGCTAAATATCACTACGGTGACCTTTGAAGTACTCCCTTTGGGAAGCTATGTACCAATGCCATTATACAACACACAAAAATGCAAAAACATTGATCATTATCACTCAGCCAGACACCAGCACACATTGACATGAACACAGCTGTGAGACACTGATATACCAAGGCTACAAAACCTTACCAAGCTGTTTGTATAGTGCTGCCAACAAAGTACATGTTGGCAAATTCTTGAACTTAGTTGTCACACCTCTACAATGTCAACTCTGATGGTAATTCTAGAAATAGAGTTCCAAAATTGATTTGAAGGGCAGACTAGGCACTGGCATTGGTGCACAGCTTCCCAAAGAGAGTAATTCAAAGGTGACTGTAGTGCTATTCAGCAGGGAAGTGTGTAGGATCTTTTATAGGATGAGTTCAAGAACTTAATTGCCCTTCCTGGTATTGAAGAGACATCTGTACTCCCATAGTTACTGCAGCATTAGTCATAATAGCAAAAATATGGAATCAGCCTAGATATCCAATTACAGATGAACCAATAAAAATATGTGGTATATGTATATAATGGAATACTCTTCAACCATGAGAAAGAATGTAATCCCATCATTCATCACAACATGGATGAAACTGTAAGACATTATGTTAAGTGAAATAAGGCAGAGAAAGAAAGTTAGACGCCTTCTCATTCATATGTCAGGGGTGGAGGGAAAGTTGATCTCATGTATAAATGAGAATATCAGGGAATGAGAAGGGTGGGGAAAGGGGAGGATAGAGAGAGATTTGTTAAATGTGACAAAATTACAGCTAGATAAGGGGAATAAATTCTGGTGCTTTATAGCAATGCAGAATGACTACAGTTGACAGTAATATAATATATGGGTCAAATAGCTAGAAGTTATTGAATTTCCCAGTACAAATAAATAATAAATGTTCTTGATGAAAGAAACGCTAATTGCCCTGGTCTGACCACTATATATTGTATGTATCAAAACATTTTATGATATGTAATATGTATAAATATTATATCCTGAGTAAAAAAATAAATAAATAAAAATCCAACCAATTGGACACCAAGAATTATTTTCTAGCCAAACATGTGAAGGAAAGTAAAAAAGGGAAGAAAGTAACAGGGGTGCTGATATCAGAACTTAAACTTGGACATCAAACTTTCAAATGAAAATTAGCAAAATAGTTCTATACGAAGATGTATATAGATATATACATACTTTTTTTGTCTCGCCTCTTTCCTACAAGGAGATGAGGCATAAATAAGACAAGATAAATTAATGAAATAAGATATTTAATGGAAAACAAGGGGAGAAAACTAAATATTCAAAATGTAAAAGAGTCAGATGCTTGTGATTGAGTGACAAGACCAACTACAATATTCCTCACAAACAAAGGAAAAAGTGATAAGTTGCATAAGTCATTTTGTGCTCTGAGAAGAGGAAACTCACTACTTTCCCAAGGGAGATAAAGCTCTTCCTAGAACTAAACTCTGATAGAAATTTCCCATGTGAAGAAGGAGCCAGAATCACTCAGTGACATAATAAACAATATATTTACAATTTCAGAGCAAATGAAGAAAATCTGAAAAGGCGGCACCTGCTGAGGTTTAAGCAACACTTAAAGTACTTAATTTATATGCCAAGAAAAATTCTTAAAATCAGTGATCCAATTATGTTCAGATAGCTTGGTACATAAATTAGGTTCAGATAGATTGGTACATAAATAATATAGAATTGAAAGTCAACAAAGAGATAACACAATCCTGTATAGATTTTGACAAGTTTTTTTTTTCTAAGATGTAAAAAAAATGTGTAACAGTCAAAATAACAATTTAAACAAATGTTTATTTTATGAACATTTACTATATACCTGGCTCTCAGTTAAGTCCTTTAAAATATTATATCATTACCATTTGCAAAATACTACCTAAGAAGTATTATCTAATGTTTACTAAGAAGAAAATATACTTAGAATAGTTAAAAAAAAAAAAACCTTATCCAAGAATTTTGTCACACAGCAAAGTCAGAATAAAATCTTCAGATTATCTGCTTCAGATTAGTATCATCTTTTTTTAAATTTCAAATTAATGTGAGGGTACAATTTTTGAGATTACATTATTTTCACTTCCAGGGTACCTTCATGCCTCCCTTAATAACACTATCATTCCTGAAACCCACTTGTTTGCTCATGTGAAACATTGGAGAAAGAGACTCAAAAATACATTTTTAGAAGAAATCTGGAATAAACTGTTGATAGTACACTTAGAAATGTGAGGACTCTATAATTTTGATATTCTATAAGTTATTGTCTAAACTATACTTTGAGGCTATTTAGATGACATTATACTTGAAGAATTACTTGAAAATTTTGTGCTGGATCATAGCTTCCTAGTCAGAATGGTCTTTGAAACAATTCTGGAAATAATAAATATTCACCTCCAGATCCAGGCAGGTTATTAGTTGAACTGCTACGCAAAGAGTTGATTACAAAGTTCCATTCAGAAAAGGACTCAGTTTCCACATAAGTTCTCTGATGAGAAGTAGACTTTTCAGATGCTCTCCATTCATCTCTAAAAAATGTCACAAAGCAATGGTGGTTCCCTCATTATATCACTACTGTTCCTCAAAGCCAAATCTGCCACTGGGATGTTTATACTTGAGTTTGAAAGGGGTTTCCCTCCCCTTTCTTAAAGTAATAAAAGTATACATGATAAGACACAAACTCTATATTCATGATTAGGTTCTGGTTTTTGTTTGATGTGCCACCTAAGTAACGCATTAACTTGTTTTTGTTTTGGTTTGGTTTCTCAAGTCTTTATTAATTTCAAGGTTAGAAGGACAAAGACCTTTATTTTAAAAAGAATTAATATAGAGTAGTCATGGCTTTGTAGATTCTTAATATTTTAAAATATGGGAGAAATTCAAGTAGAGTTAACAATGCATTTTATTAACAAGGGATGCTTGAAATCCAGCGTTCTCAAACTCCTTAGTAATCCTTTAGCTCAGTCCAAATGTAGTTATAAGTAGGACTGGGCAGCTTCATTTAGGGGAAGAATAAAGGAGAAATGACAGCTTTTGATGTCACCTACAGTAGACTACGAAAGCTATGGTTTTTTCTGTTCCTAAATGCTGTCTCTCCACAGTTATTTTGATTTCCTTTGTTGTGCCCAGCTCAAGGGATCCCTCACATAAGTCACCTGGAGACCAAGTCCGATACAAGAGCAAGAGGTTGTTTATTTACTGGCTCGGGGCGGAGCCTCCTTGTCCTGGCACAGCAGGAGTACAGAGAAGCCCCCACCTCAAAAAGGAGGGGGTTTTTAAGGGTACAGAAAGGAAAAAGGGAGTGGGTATGAGGTGAGCTACTGGAGTGAGTTGATAGGGGGTTCAGGAGACTGAGCAGTACTTGTCCTTGGCTGATTGGTCTGGGAGGGAGATATCGCTCGGGGTCTGAGAGGGTGTTACTATCACTCAGGGCAGACTGCTCGGGGCAGACGCAAGGACGAGGGGCAGAGGAGGGAGTAGGTTAACCTAACACTTTCGGTATGCAGCTGCAAAATGAAGGCTGAGGAACAAGATGGAGTTAGTTTTAATAAAATGGAGTCAGCTTGGTCCTTACACCTTGGGGTCACATCACTGGGCTGCCAAACACAATATCCCTTCAATCCCCAGTCTACGCTACAGAGATGGGCAGACGGACTGTGCTAGACCAATCTCAGCGCCATGTGCCTGTGAAACCAAGGAATGACTATGGAGCTGGCACACGACCCTCCAGACCCCGACAGAAGTCCTCCATGGACCATTCTATCATGGATAATGGGGAAAAGACTACCCTTACCCTATTGGACAGAAAAGGATAAACCTATGAGCTGAGGCTTTTCAGGAGCCATCTTTTATGTCACACAGAAAAGGGCATGTCTGCAGTAGGAGAGAATTACACCAACATGAAAAGATGAATGGAAATAAGAAAATAAAGACAACATTGTTTGAACCTCTAGTTTCAGCCATTTAGGGTGCTGTGGTCCACCGCTGGGTTCCCAGGAGGGAGAGTCAATAATATCTCTCCTTTGGTTTAATATAAATGGATTTGGGGTTAATCTGTCACCAATATTGATTCTATGGACACAGGAAAAGTGAGCTAACTCCAAAGTTATCTAAAATCACAAGCCTGTAAGTTAGAGGCACTATGCATAGTAATAGTTCCTTCTGATTCGTCTCACAACATGATTTCAAATAAATGTTTATATATTGGCCAAAGCTGTACTTAAATACTCACTGGAGATGTACCACCTACATAAAACATAGAAATCAGATGTTACAGGTGATCATAGAGCTGTACAGTCCCGACAGGAACCTGGACATTACACTGATCTCTTCATTCCTTCTCTGGTTTCTTTTGTGTGAGAAAAGTCACAGCTCAGAAATGTGGGCTCTCCTGATTATGGGATTCAAAGCGGCTAGAAAATCTAAACTGTGAACTACAGGCCTTTGATATCAGAGTACTGGATGTTATATCTGTTCAACTCTGTGCCTTGTGGGATATGAAGTGATAACTGAGGACCATGGTGGTTAAATACATTTGTCAAATAGACCTACAGAGAGCATTCTCTGCCGGGGCTGCCCTCTCCAGGCAGGCAGCGCTGGTAATGGAAATGACCGGAGGGCTTGGGATGACACCAGCTTCCACCTGACTTCATCATTAACTGGAGAACACAAAAGGACAAAATCTAAAATTCCCTGCCTATGTTATATGGTTAAAGAAGCTGTCAGCTGCCACTATATCTGATGAATATTGTTTTCAATGACATTTATTAGGTATATATATATTAAGGATATATAGAATAAAATTTAAGTTCTACTCCCTGGATAAAACTTAACACTTTTAAATGACAAAATTCTTACATGCATAACAAAATCCCATGTAGTGTAGAAAGTTGTCAGATGAGATATAGTCTTCTCTCCTCTACTCCCACTCCTTAATTCTAAATTTAACTGTTAGCGAAGTATTTTATGCACCCTTCCAAAATAGAAAAGTTATTATTGACTGGGGTGTGTGTGCGTGCACACGTCTGCATACCCTTTTATCTCTACATATATAAATGGGATCATTCATGCTGTTAGGCACTTTTGTCTTTTTATTTAATTTTATGTCTTGGAGAACATTCCTATCAACATGAAGAAAGAGATTTACTTCATTTTTTTTAAAAAGCTGCATTGTCCAATGATATATTTAGCCCCTTCCTCATTGATACACATTTAAGTTGTTTCCAGGATTTTCTGCTAGTGCAAATAATTCTGTAGTAAGCACATGTATGTGTGTATAAAGTATGTACACACATGTAAACACACATACATACCTGTCGCAAATACACATACACAGGGTGTCCATAAGTTCATGTGCAGTGTACTATGTTTAACTATTTTAAATTGCACATGAATTTTATGTCCACCCTGTATATCTCACAATTTATATATACATGCATATCACAAACACACATGTATTTACATATAAATTAAAAGATACCTTACCAATATAATCTTACGAATATTATAATAACATTTTCCCCATCTGGTAAAATCTGCTGAGCTGCCTACCTCCCAGGTCAAAATATTAATATAATTCGCAACAAAGCCACCACAGGCCAGTGACCCTTGGAAGGAAGGTGATATGTTTTGCAAATGTGGAGTCACGATTAAGGTTTTATTCTACAAATTTAATGACTTCTCTTTCATTTGACAAGCATTGCCACTGAGTTTTGCTTTAAACAGTGAAGTACAATGAACCCTTTACCCTGCATCCTAACGATTTCATCCTTTGTCTATGTTCTCTGACTTAATAATCAGTTTGGTAGACTTTACTATTTTGCAGAAAAATTTAACAGTAAAAACAGAGACAATACCCATTCCATTTCCATACTGAAACAAATACCATGTTGTATTTGTTTGTGGAAAAGACAGGTCTTTCTCACAATTTTTCACCAGCGTATCCAGTCCCACCAAGAAAGTAGCATTCCATCCTTACTCGGGGAAATATTTATCTATAATTCATGCTCATGCATGTGGGCTTAAACAATATATACACAGAATACACAGTCTATTTCTTCATGAAGCTAGTTCCTGATTCTTAAAGCAAAAATCACTTTGCAAGTGCCAAAACTGTACCTCTAAGTTTAAGAAAACACACTTGTGTGAATGAGCTCAGAAGCTCCCAGACCTTCTGATACATTTGTACAGCCTTGAAACTGAACTTCAAAAGTTGCATAGATGCCATTTACTAGCAGCATATCTCACAGTACCTTCAACATGACACTTACCACAGTGCATCCCTAGTGAATTACACAAACAAGACAAAGGAAAACCATTTCCATAAGGTTTTGTCACCAAGAAAACACTAAGCATACCTCCAAGTTAGTTGGACCCTCTCACACATGCTTGTTGCCAGGGGTTACTACCTTCCCAGGGGCAATTATCTCTGGAGGAAGAATGTAAGATACCAATGGAAGGACCTCCATTGACTGTAGTGTATACTGACTGCAAATAATAATAAATGCAAATAGATCCATGAATAAAGTCATTTTTAAGCCATTGCAAGGACTTGTAACTTAAATTCCATTTCTTTCTCTCTTATTTTTTCTTTTGGGGGCAATGTTTTGCTATTGCAACTTTAGCTGTTCTACTAGAATTTTTTTTAACTGTATCTTTAAAATCACTCACCTAGACATCATAATTCCTATCTACCAAAGAAAAGAGATTATTACTTTTGGTTTTTAATTTCAAGTTAATGTGAGGGTACAAACAACTAGGTTATAGTGTTTGCATTTGTTAGGTAGAGTCCCTCTTGTAGTTGTGCCCCACAATCGAGAGGTGTGCCACACAACCTTACATTGTGCCCATTAAGTGGGAGCACACCCATCCCCCTCCCTCTTGCCTTGTCCTCCCTCTCATCTCCTCCCCCCCCCCCCAACTTGAATTGAATTGAGTTTTTCTCTTCTGTGGGCATGTATTAGATTATCTATTGGCTTCATCTGAGTATTGAGTACATTGGCTATTTGCTTTTCCATTCTTGTGATGTGATACTAAGAAGAATCTTAGTATCTCCATCCAGGTTAATACAAAAGATGTGAAGTCTCCATTTTTTTATGCTGAATAGTATTCCCTAGTGTACATATACCACGGTTTGTTAATTCATTCCTGGGTTAATGGGCATTTAGGTTGTAAGAAAAGAAATTATTAGTTAAACGTAAGAACTTTCAACATGCAATGAATTGCTCCAAAAGAAGAGAAGTTGAAAGCCCAGATAATATTTTTGTTACTGATAATGAATTGTCCATGTGTATGTGTGTGTGTTAATCACAAGGGTAGCAGAAACATTTGATTGGATGGAACACAGACATTAAAGTCCAGGATCTGTTCAACCTAAAGGAAACCTAAACAGGCTCTACACTAGCAAAATAAATAAACTGATGCTATCCCCCATACCAAAAGGCTTCACCCTACAGCTTCTTAAACACCACCATTAAAGCAGCATTGAACTAGGGGCATATCCCCCCCACACACACACATCATGTCAGTTGGTATGTTTGTGCTTTTATTGTGTCCTTATAAAGGCTTTAAAATGTTGGCAGGGAATTTTAAAAGTTGGAATAACTTTTGTTTGTTTTAAAAAACATTGAAAATACCAGACTTCAGAAGTAAACACTATTAACATTCATTGTATCTGGAGTTGCAGTAAGTAAATAAAAGTGAGTATGAATTTTTCAAACTCTTAACACATCTGTCCAAATTGCCATTTACAAAGGTTACACCCTTCTCACCACCAGTGTCTCAAAATGTCCATTTCACTGAACCCTTTTATTTTGTCAAATTCCTTTGATGTAATTGAAAAGTCAGCAAATGTTTTCCATAAAGGGCCAGATAGTGAATATTTCAGTCTTTGTGGACCACATAGTCTTTATTGCGAGTATTCAGTGAAGACTGTATATTAAAAGCAGCCAGAAACAGTAAGTAAACTAATGGGCATAGCTGTGTTCCAGTAAAACTTCATTTACAAAGCCAGGCTGCTGTCCACATTTGGACCAGGGGCCACAGTGTGCCAGAACCTCTCAAGATACTATGTAGTCCTGTGACTTATAAAAACAAGCTTTGAACAATTTAAAAATAAATCTATAAGGGCCTAGAGTGGTGGCTCATGCCTATATCCTAGCACTTTGGGAGGCCAAGACAAGAGGATCTTGAGGTCAGGATTTGGAGACCAGCCTGAGTAAGAGTGAGACCCATCTCTACAAAAACACATAGAAAAATTAGCCAAGCATGGTGGTGTGTGCCTCCAGCCCCAGCTACTTGGGAGGCTGAGGAGGAAGGGTCACTTGAGTCCAGGAGTTCAAGGTTGCAGTAAATTATAAGGCCACTGCACTCCAGCCTGGGTGGTAGAGTGAGAACCTGAAGAAAAAGAAGGGAGAGGAGCAGAGCAGAGGGGAAGGGAGGGGAGG
>CAUYRH010045426.1:0-12043 GCA_963574655.1 Perodicticus potto
GTGGAGAAAAGGGAACACTTCTACATTGCTGGTGGGAATGCAAACTAATACATCCCTTTTGGAAAAATGTTTGGAGAACACTCAGAGATCTAAAAATAGACTTGCCATTTGATCCTATAATTCCTTTACTTGGTATATACCAAAAATCACATTACAACAAAGATATTTGTACCAGATTGTTTATTGCAGCCCAATTCATAATTGCTAAGTCATGGAAGAAGCCTAAGTGTTCATCGATCCACGAATGGATTAATAAATTGTGGTACATGTATACCATGAAATATTACTCAATCTTAAAGAAAGATGGTGACTTTTCCTCTTTCATATTTACATGGATGGAGCTGAAACACATTCTCCTTAGCAAAGTATCTCAAAAATGGAAGAAAAAGTATCTAATGTATACAGCCCCAATATGAAGCAAATTTATAGCTTTCGTGTGAAGGCTACAACCCAATTATAGCACAAGAAGACGGGCAAAGGGGAAAGGGAGGGAAGAGGAGGGGGAGGGTGGCGGGAGAGAGTGTAAAGGGTGGGATCACACTTGAGGTGTATCTTGGAAGGGTCAGGTGAAACCTACTAAATTCAGAACACAAATGCTTTCACACAATAAACAAGAAAATCTCATCAAGGTTATGTTGAACAGGTGGATAAAAATATTTCAGATTGTATATGAAGCCTGCACACTGTACCCCATGATTGAACTAATGTACACAGCTATGATTCAATTAAAAAATTATATATTTAAAATATATTTGTAAAGACTATGATTTTTATTATTGTGTTTGAGAGCTATTTTTCTATTCCAATTTTTTCATAGAATATTACTGGTTTGTAAGACTTTATAGTAGTATTTTAGTTTTCTTTTTTTCTTTTTTTCTTTTGGCTAAGATCTATAGTTTGCTAAAACCTTCTACAATAAAATCAATTTCTTTCACTTTTCTTCCTAATGTCCAATTGATGATATAAGTTTCCACAGAGTTTGATACATACCACTGTCATTGCTTAATTTTACACATTTTTCTTATTTGCATAGTTACTTCCTCTTTAAGAGTGCATTGTTTAATTTTTGAAAATAATTTTAGGGAACTCTTTTTCTCATCTTTGAGTTCTAATTTAGTTACCTTTTGATCAGAATATCGTCTAATCAAGCTTGAGCAGAGCTTTTGACAGCTTTATAAGGTTAGGGGGGGAAGTTTAGAGATCAGTGTCCACTGAGAGGGGATGTTGTTATAAATATCCCAAGCTTTGGTGCGGGACTTTAAAGGACTACACCTCAACAGTAAATGTGAACTGAAATTAAAAGATCTGCATGTGACTGTTTCATATTTACCTGATTCACATCAAAAATTAATGCCTGAAATTGGACTAAAGTGACCTGGACTCCTGGTGCCTCCTGTATCAGATCAGAATCTTCTCTGGAGAAAGATGACATCATTTTAGTTTTCAGAGTTTATTATAAAGCAGTTTTCCACATACAGTTGACCCTTGAACAATGGTGGGCTTGGACTGTGTGAATCCACTGGTACGTAGGTTTTTTTAGCCAAATGCATGTTGAAGATACTGTATTTGCCAGGTTCGAAACTCATATGTTAGGCTGACTTTTCCTATAAGTGGGCTCCACAGGACAGACTGGGCGATTTGAGTATGCACATATTTGGAATACACTCAGCGCCTAGTAGCAGTTTCCAATGGACAACTATAATGAGGCACATAGAAGTACTCATTTTCATAAGGAGCTAGACATGACAGCATGGATGAGAGATAGTAAAACCTTAGATTAGACTCAAGGGCCTCTAGGTAGGGGAACTATCAAAAAAAATTTTTAGAATTGCCCTTTTTTCATGGAGTTCAAAAAGAAACTTGAAATGTTTTAGAGGGAGGGTGGTGCCTGTGGCTCAGAGGAGTAGGGCGCCGGCCCCATATGCCAGAGGTGGCGGGTTCAAACCCAGCCCCAGCCAAAAAAAAAAAATTGCCAAAAAAAAAAAAAAAAAGAAATGTTTTAGAGGGAACTTAGATGAAAATGAATCAAATAGAAAATCTAGAACTGAAAAACACAATAACTGGAATTGGATGTATTTAATAGTAAACTAAACATTACTGAAGAGACATTACTGAGGAGAGAATTAGTACAATGGAAGATGGATCATGAGAAAATACCCAGAATTATAGTAACAAAAGAGTGGAACGTTTGAGGGAAAAGAGTTAAAAGATACAGAATGGAGGGTTAACCTACACTTATTTGGAGTCTTAGGGAAAAAATGAAAAGCAATGTTTAAAGAAATAATGGTTGAGTATATTTCCAAAATAATGAAAGGTATCCAGTATTATATTTAAATTCAACAAATTCTAAGTGGGATTTTTCAGTTAAAACTCCTGAAAACCAAACATAAAAGAAATTCTTAAACCAGGTAGAGGAACAAGAGAGACTGTTATTGGAAAGAGCCACAATTTGACTGTTACCAACATTACCAAGATACCTGCAGTGATGTAATTATTAAATGAAAGTGACTCCAGATGGAATAGTGGAGATAGAAGGAGTAAAAAGCAATGGCATTATGCATGTGGGTATAAACTGAATGAACAGAGACTGTACGAAACAATAACAATGTCTTGTGGACATTCAAGATAGATGAAGCCTTAAGGCAAAATCAATAGTATCCTATATGCCAGTGTTGTAATGCTTTTATATTTTTCAGGCAGCAATTAACCACCAATTAATGATACAGTCTGATAAATTGGGGAGGCATGTGTTTATAATAATTGTTAAAAGAATAGGAAAAGTGTATGCAGCTTTTAAGTTGCAAGTGGAAAAAGAGTATAAGTATTAAATCAATTGAAAAGAACAACAGAAAAGGGAGAAAAATACATATAGTAGGTAAGACAGCATTTAGTGAAATGATAGATTTAAAACTGAATATAATAGTGTTTACAATAAGTATACACGGTTTAGATACAGTAATCAAAATGGTGTGACATCTTGTAAAGATAAACATATAAATCAATGGAATAGAATAGAAATCCCACAATAGGCTCTCAGATATTTGGTTTCCTAAGAGGCAAAAACATAATGCACTGGGAAAAATCATGTATGGTCAATGGTATATTTGCATGAAAATAACAGAAAAAAACTGTGACACCTGCCTTAACACACAAAATTAATTCAAGATAAATCACAGGCCTAACTGTGAAAGTCAACTAATCTTCTAAAAGAGTGTAGGTAAGCAAAGGTTTCTTAGACAAGACACAAAAATTGCCAAAACAAAATGAAAGAATTAATAATTTGAACTTCATCAAAATAAAAAACTTCTGCAAGTCAAAAGGTGCCACAAAGAAAATGAAAAAGTAAGCTGCGGACTGGTAAAGGTGTGACAAGGATGTATAGTAGTAGAACCACTTCTGTAGTGTTGGTAGGAGTCGAAACTTTTAGAGACACTTTAAAATTGATGGTAATCTACTAAAGTAGAGATTGGCATGTCAGATGACCCAGGATTCTGTTCCTATATTTGTACCCATCAGAAATGTGCAAATGCACACCAAGAGATTTGTGAATTCATAGCAGCAATATTCAACAATAGAATAACTTGGGCATATACGTATACAGTAAAATACTATTGTATACTATATAGCAATTAAAATAAATTAATTGTGGTTACATTAACATGGATGATTCTCACGGACATACTGCTGTGTGGAAGAAGCCCAGTGCAGAAAAGTATATACTGTGTAATGCACTTGATGTAGAGTTTGCAAAAAGGCAAAGCTAACATGTAGAACCTAGAGGTGCATACACATATTTAGGTGGTAAAACTGAAGAAAAGCAAGAAATTATCAGGAGAATTTGTTCATTTGTGAGAGGGAAGAGATGATAATTGGGTAGGGTATTTCTTGTGGTGCTGGCAGTCTTCTATTTATTGACCTAAGCGTTTATGTGACTTTGTTTTATTCTTTTTTAAAACTGAATTTGTTGGATAGTACCTTTGTTCCATGTGGGGGTTTGTGTGTTTTATTCATAATAAAAATGATTTAAAAGAAGAATGTGTAATGGAATAGGTAAATGCTAATCTTATGTAATGAAGGCATGTTACAAAACGTGTTTTAAAACAAATTTTAAATGTTTATTTGTATGTATATAAATACAGGAAAGTTGCTAACAGTGGATATCTGGATTTTATACAGAATAGACAGTGTTTTATAACTAGAAAATTCTTCATTAAATGTCATTTTATAGAATTAACACTGTGGAGGATGTCATCCTCTATAGAGAATATTGGGTTATTTACACTGTCTTGTTTAGGGACGGAGTTAAAGCTGCCTTATATGAAATAAATAGTACTTAAGCAAAAGACACATAGACAATCAGAGACATGTGAGGCAATAGTGACGGTTAAAATATACCTTAGCTACAGGGCAAATAATGGAAATCTTTTCATCCTTGACTACTGCCTGTACTTAGTAGTTCCTTTGTCTTTCAACACAGGAAAGAATAGTACTTTTTTGTGAACTTAATTAAAGGAGAACTGCAATTTGATTCTTTATTTAAAAAGAGAATATTGTCTAAAGCTATGGAATTTGGTCAAAACACTTAACCTTCTGTGACTTTAGTTTTCTAAAAAAAGCAACATCCCCCTCCCCCAGGGTTGTTTAAGAGTGTAATGATGTAATGTAAATGCTTAAACAAGGGGTATTATCATACATGATTTGCAGAACCTAGTTCTGGAAACTGTTAGGAAGGCAGATTGGCATTGGGATTAAGAGTTTGGGTTATGGAATTGGATGTATGTTTTGATTCTCAGTGCTACATTTTATCTGGATGTTTAGTTGTGTGTTTTACTTAAACTTCTCTTCCTTCATTTCTCCATCTTTAAAATAAGGACAATAGTAATGCCTGCCCCAGAGAGTTGTTGTGAGGATGAAATAAAGTGCTGAGTACAGCATATAGAGGTATTTTAAATGTACATTGGTTTACCAGCAAAAATAGTTAAGAGCTTGGGATAGTAATCACCTTTTTTTTTTTTCTCCATATTGGTGGCCCTTAGAGCCCATAATTTCCTCATTGGCATATTCAACTAAGATCAGATCAAAAATATTTAAATTTAAAAAATAATTTAAAAGGGTGGTGCCTGTGGCTCAGTGAGTGGAGGGCTGGCCCCATATACTGAGGGTGGTGAGTTTGAACCCAGCCCTGGCCAAACTGCAACAACAACAACAACAAAAATAATAATTAAAAAAAATAACAATAAAAATAATATAAATAAAATCTATACAGTATAATAACTACTTAGCTTTTACATTATATTAGGTGTAATTAATCAGGAGGTGATTTAAACTATACAGGAGGATGTATATAGGTTTATATGTAAATACTACACCATTTTATTTAAGGAACTTAAACATTTTGTTATCTAGTGGGGTCTGGGAATCAATCCACTCTGATGGATACTAGGACACAATTGTATATTAGAACTACGGTTTTCAAGAACATTTTTTTTTTTTTTTGGTAGTTGATTACTACTGAGCCTACTGCTGCCATGTATGTAGTCATTTATGGGGATATTTGTTATCGTTAGGCATAAAATATTGTCTGCATTCTTATCAAGAAATTGGAATTAGGAAAAGAAGATAACTATTCTTGAATTTAGTTTACTGGCTTCCCCTTTCCCCCCCTCAGTAATTTTCCATAGTATCTGTACTCTCTGTTCAGATTCTTTTCATTTTGCATTATATTTTCCTGCAAAATAATTAAAGTCAGTGACATTGTATATCAAGTTGTGCTTCTAGTTTGGTTTTAGAGAACAAAAATGGCTGTGCATTTCAAACTTGTGTGGGTGGGGAGGTTAGGGAGAGTAGCAGCTGCATGGCTGTTATGGAAAGCACTCCTTGACCAGCAGTGTGAGTCCCTAACCACACAGAGCTCTGTTCCACTGTGTTCTTTCAGGGATCAGGAGAGGTTGTGCCTTGCACAGCTATTTTTGTGGTGTCCAGGCATAATACTTTGTAGGAGTATACTGCTTTATCTGTCTGTATTGCTTTTCTACTTCCCAAGCTCTAGAAATACTGTGTATTTGGCGTGAGGATTTTGAGCCCAGTAGAGTATAGACATTTAAGTTTTCTAGATTCTATAGCAAATGAAACTTTACAGTTAAAGGTATTTACTTCCTTGTGCTCCTTTTCAGAGACTGCACATTTGAGAAGAAGCAGCACATGAGAGTAAATGATACCCAATCATTGTTGAAAATCTACATGGGAAAGAATACACCAGTTTCTGATCTCTAGGCACATCGAATAAGTGACAGGCGAATAATCTTAGGGAAGCCAAATATAGTTGCCAGCATAGAGAATTAGACAGTGTGGAAATGGACCACCTCTTCAAGTATTCCATGCCATACCCTCGCCATCTTTGTGGAGCACCTTATTGCAAAGTCCTCCCTCCATTGTGCCTCCTCCTTACCAGGAAACACAAAAACCTTATATCTTTGTTTTTGAGGTTATAAATAAATACGTAAATAAATAAGAGAGAGAGAAATGTGAATTTGTACACAAAGTAAGAAGCATGGGGACCGGCTAGTTCAAGTCCATGAACTCAACAGTGCCGGACCCCAGCTCCTTCCGTCTTCTGTCCTGCCATCATAAGTATGTTGGCTTTGTCGTCATGCTGTTTGCACGTTGCTGCTGGCTGTGCTGCTGCTGTTGTCCTGGGCTCTGGGAGGGTTTTACATTGCTCAGATAGCTGCAGGGTGATGAGCTAATCTGGGAAAGTAGCATGGGGGAAAGATACAAGCAAAACTTTTTGATGAGGTTGCAATAATACATCTTGGATACTTGGTGCAAATTCAATGGCTGCATTTTACAGTTGCTTATTACATTATAATATAAACACCACATAGTCCAAGTGATACAGTTAATATTACTGTGAAGATTCAGGTTCTGATCTACTACTACTTTAGAAAATGAGTACTTGACAGTGTTCTGATTCTTTTGCTTTTTTATTTAATGTGTATATGTTGCAAGTTTCTTTTACATCAACTCCGGCCCACCTTATTTCTTTGATTTTGATGGTGCATTTCCCCATACTCATTACTTTGGGAAGTTGTAGATGCACAGTGAATAGTGTTGACTGATGGTGGTGTTCAAGGTAGACCTTTTAGTTATGCACAGTTGTTTTCTTCTCTCCTCTTTACCTGAAACCATATTCTGTGTGTTGAATTTATATCACAAGTTCTGCTACCTTTGGCCCAAACAGATCACACACTGGAGAAGGAGGTTGGGGGGATAAGGAGAGCTGTAGCCCTGGGATCACTCTTTCTCCCTCCCTCCCTGTCTGGTCTTTCCCTCCCTGCCTGGTCTTTCCCTCCTGTATCCATTCTCAGCAGTAACACATTGGAAGAAAGTACAAATAGTATACACTAGAGTCAATATCATGGTCTTTATCCTTTCCTGCTCCTTATGGTGTGACACTGGCTCAGAACATGCTTCTGTAAGGTTAGCACATCGGGAACAGAGGATGGGCTAGACAGCTGCTTACAAAGACCACGTGTTTCTCTGCAGCTTTGTTTAATCAAACAAAACCAAGTATTTTGGACCCAAGTCTTTCTGCTATCTTGTAAGTCAGTTATTTTCTCTTCTAAATTCTAGCCAGTTCTTCCTCCCAGTGTAAGCTAGAACCTTCTCCCTAACCCTTTTGGCCAAGGAAAACTGGCTTGCCTCATAGGCTCTGTCCAATGGTTTTAGCTGAAACTGAACACTAATCAGTTGAAAGATGTTCTTCTAGTTAAAGACATGTTTTATCCCAGTTTTCTAGCTAAAGACATTGTCTGATCCTTGCTTTACACAGTACTTTTAAATCCTGACCAACTCACTTTGAACTATTTTTTTCTTGAACTTATTTCTCCAACTGTCTCTTAGTCTTCCCATTATGGGTATCTGCAATTACATTTTACTTTATTCGTAATTTAGTTTCCTCTTCTTTAGTTATTGGTTTCTGACTTGTCTATTCTAAACAAATTTAATTTCATCATTTTTTTTGAAATACAGACCCTGACATTTTATGTACCATTAAATGGTTAATATCATAAATGCATTTTGCTGTTCATTAAGAAGGGGTCTTTATTGCACATATATATCTAACACACTTGTTCAATAGTTTACAGAGATTTGAGCTTTGTTTTGCCAAATTCTTTTCAGGTTATTGTCAGCAACCCTACAAGGTTATATCATTTGCATGTTAAGCTCAGGCAAGCTAGGCAAAATGGGAAGATGTTGTATCTAAAACTGGCTCTTTCCAAAGTGGTTTCTAATTTTAAAGGGAAATTGAAAAAATCAACGTTATAATGAATGTATAATTGTATTCAGTCATTTCTCTGCAGTTTTGAGTTATTGAAATAGTCCTTTAATAATATAGCAGTTTTTGTTGGTGACCATTTAGGGTATTTTTTAAAATCCATTTAGGGTATTTTTTTTTTTAAAACACTCTTATAATTTGGTAAGGGTGAAAAGGTCCAGAAGATGACCTCACTAAGGCAGTGAGTATACCAGTATGGTATCACACTCTCAAACTACCTGTAATGAACTTGAGAGGTTTCGTTTATAGATAAAGAAAGTTGATTATTCTCACTACCTTGGCATACTATGGAAGTTGAATTATTTAAAGTGTAATCTATTCAGACAGCATTTAGTAAGAAAATAGAAATAATTGTTTTCAAGATAGGATAAGGTAGATATATCTTATCAAAAAGAGTAGCAGTGGGGTACTGATTGCTTTTTAGAGAAAGAAAAATTCTCTTCTATGTCTAAACGTTAACAGTTGCAAGAGGAAAATTCCCAGTTGGGAAGGACATATTCCAGGTTTCTTCATTGCCAGGTGTTTGACATTTTGCATAGTCTTAGAGGAAAAAGGCTTGTAGCAGTCCTTGGGAGTGACTCATCCAGGGATCCCTGCATCCTGCTGTGAAAGCTTCTATTTTCAAATCACACCAGTATGAATGGGAATGTTCCCGTGGTCTCTGGGGTACTTCTAGTAAGGACCCAAGTTTTTCCCCTGCATCTGGAATAGCCACAGAAGAGGGTACCTGTCTGCTGACAAATTGTAGAATGCTGTCAATGAATGAACTGCCTGTTCTACTGTTTATGGAGTCGAGCTCTATCATTTATTAACAAGCCTTGCTTTCTTGTGGTCCCTTTTAACACCATTACATGATACAGACATGATTTAGAATCACTCTAAAGTTTTTTTAAAAAGCCAAATAAAATGATCGTTGCTTTGAGACCATCCATATTTCCCCCTTTCCCTTTTTCTCTCCCCTTGACCTAGCAGCAGGAAGCCTTTGTTTGAGGTGTTCATCTGGAACAACTTTTCCACACTTGTTTTCATGTTCTGTTAGATTACAGGGCAGCAGGCCTACCTTTGAAGCTCCTTTCTCTTTTGTTTCTTTGCCGTGCACTCCAGTAATTAACTTTGTCCTTCTTTTATTTGTTCCAGTCAATCGCAGGCCACTCTGCTGAGCATCTTCTCCCAGGAGTACCAGGTTAGAAGTTTTCTCCTTTGTGAGGGTTGACAGGTGCCTAATTGAATGATGAATGTCCCTTTATTTCTTTGTAATTGAACTGCCAGCTCTCTGATTGGGTTGGAGGATGTTCTCCTTTCCACATCAAGCACCGCCTGCGTCTCAGTGGAGGCCTGCCAAGCCTACCCATCCATCTGTCTAATAACATCTAGCCTTTGCTTATTTGGTGGACCTGTAATAAATTATGCTAAACCATTATTATTCTGACAATAATAATTTCCCTGTGTTGCGTGGTTCCATGTGCTAAATGTTTGCTGACTTGCACTGTCAGTGCCGCTTTCCATCGCTGACAGAGATGATGATAAATGACCATTGCTGGAGTGGCAGAAGGCAAGAAAGGCAGAAAATGGAGTCATTTATCATGAGATGACAGGTGTCAGTCAAGTGGCAAGTCTCTATGGAATTACTTTTTGTAGTTTTCAAATAAGTTGTTTTTAAGCAATGTTCTTCCTGGTTAAAAATGGCAATTGGATTGTAAAACTAGAGTGCAGAGGACTTAGATGGAATTGAATCGAGGGAAAATTAATACATAGGTTGAAAGAGAGAACAAGTTTTTCTTTGCCCTCTGCAACCCTAAGAAAACTTATTTAGATTCAATTACTGTGACCCTGTTGGCTTTTACATATATATACTGTACCTCATGGTACAGTCCGATGACACCTCAGCCAAGCAATAGAGATTAAAATGCATAGGTTCAGAGAGCAGAAGGGGGAAACCTCCCGCTACCACCCAGATCCCCAAGCTGTTACTCAGTTTGCCCAATATGCTAGTCATTGAGATCAAGAAATATGTCATTCTTGTTTTGAACCTGATCTGTGACACAACATAAAGATTTTTTTTTGTTTTGTTTCAGAAGCATATTAAAAGAACACATGCCAAACATCATATTTCGGAAGCAATTGAAAGTTATTACCAGAGGTATGACCTTCCTGCCCCACTAGAGGGTATCATAGCACCTATTAATTGTAATAATAAATATGAATAAATTAGATTATTAAATTAATTTTTTATGACATAGCTCAAGACATTTTAAGTATGTTTAAAACTTTTAGTATAATTTGAATGAGTTTTTAGTGCTTTGTTTTATGGATAAGCCTGTCCTGACACATGTGTCTATATACACAGACTATGTGAGATATAGTTACAATATTATGAAATTTCATTTGGTTACTTGAAACTTACTATAAGTGCATGTCTTGTCTAAATGCAATATGGTGATATATACATATATCTACATGTATTCATGAATGTTCTCAAACAGAGCTTTATTATTTTAGATTAGCAAGTTGGAGAATAAGGTTGAATTTTTATGTAGTTGTATATTGCATCCTAGGAATGGTTATATCCATTTTAGAAATGAAAAAAAGACATATGAAGTAAGGACATGCAGAGACATAATACATAACCATCACATTTTAAAAGGGCTTTGTATTTTTAAATGAAAACCTGGGTTTTAAATCAGCAGCACCTAGGGGATATTTTAATTTCAGCCCAATTTATTACAAATAGTTTCAATCTTGTATTCTGAAACAAATAGCATCTTTTAAAATAGCTCTGGATTTTTTTAATTTTAAAATTTGTCATTGTGATGTGACTGAATAATTTATAACACTAAATGCTAATGGTTTGCATTAGGAATTGTTCACTGGTTTCTTAAATATTTCAAGGGCACATTGGAAAGGAAAACTGTTTGAAATATGCTCTCAAATTATTACACTTAAGATTGACACATCAACCTTTCTGTGGGGAGAGTGACACCACTGATTTTTAGATGAATGATTTTTATGCATGAAAGTTTTATGAATGAAATAAATATGTGGATAAAATATTGGTGTCATGTTTCTATAGAGTCATTTTTTTAAAAAAAATTGAGAGGTGGATATTGAACAGAAAAGTTACTGAAGTTAGATTTTTAGAAAATTACTCACTCTGCCTTATGTGGTTTGGTTTTGAGTAGTAATACCTGATAAAGAAAGGTACGTGCACATACTGCACATATATGTCTACGTCTAGTAGAGTTCCCAAAACAAGTCTCTGTAAAAATTGACTTACACAAAAGTCGTAACCCCCTTGGTGAAATTAACATTTTAATTAAAGTCATGACCTAAATCATACATGTAAAATCAAGAATGGGCCATGAAGTGCTGTGAAACTGCCAGCTGCTTTGGCATCAAGACCCCGACCCCCCAAAGAAAGCATGAAACTTACTAACATGCAAAAAAATAGGCTCGGCGCCTGTGGCTCAACGGGCTAAGGCGCCAGCCATGTACACCTGAGCTGGCGGGTTTGAATCCAGCCTAGACCAGCCAAACAACGATGGCAGCTGCAACCAAAAAATTTGGCCGGGTGTTGTGGCGGGTGCCTGTAGTCCCAGCTACTTGGGAGGCAGAGGCAGGAGACTCGCTTGAGCCCAGGAATTGGAGGTTGCTGTGAGCTGTGATGCCACAGCACTCTATCCAGGGTGACAGCTTGAGGCTCTGTCT
>CAUYRH010045431.1:0-15165 GCA_963574655.1 Perodicticus potto
GGCGGGCGCCTGTAGTCCCAGCTACTTGGGAGGCTGAGGCAAAAGACTCGCTTGAGCCCAGGAATTGGAGGTTGCTGTGAGCTGTGATGCCACAGCACTCTATCCAGGGTAACAGCTTGAGGCTCTGTCTCAAAAAAAAAAGAAAGAAAGAAAGAAAAAAGTAAATAAATAAAATAAAAATAAATAAATAAAAAGTGAGACCCCATCTCTATTAAAAATAGAAAAATTAGCTAGGTATTATGGTGGGTGCCTGTAGTGCCAGCTACTCAGAAGGCTGTGGCAAGAGGATCACTTCAGCCACAGAGTTTAAGGTTGCTGTGAGCTATGACCCCATGGTACTCTAGCTTGGGGCAATGGAATGAAACTCTTGTCTCAAAAAAAAAAAAAAAAAGAGGTGAGAGCAGCCAGACCTTTGCACTTTAGGTCGAGCATGACGGACAGTGGGTGCCTCTTCAGCATCTCCTTACGCTTATCGTCCAACTGAACCCCCAGCGTGGGTCGTCGGCGTTTCTGGACAAAGGAAAGAGCCAAGTTGGTCACACAAATCTTCCCCTTCCCTCTCCTTGCTGCTAGGGCCTCAGCACTGTTGCCAGAGGCCCACTGCTTCTGTTAACCAGGGTGCCCGGCTCCCCTCCCAGCAGCTTTTTCTCTCTATCCCTCAAACTTATTTCTTCTGCTTCTAGGGAGGACGGCTCCTGCAAACAAGCAGGCCTCAGACCACCCACTCCCAACCAGAGGAAATGGCTCTTACCGTGGTCTGCTCCTCCTCTGCATCTGAGTCACTCTCGTCATCTACAGCCATATAGAGAAGGCAGCTGAAGGTCACAGGGCTCCAAATGCTCCCTAAGGCACCTCAACCCACAGAGCATAAAGGGGCTCAGACTATCTTTTGTAAAGGGGTCTCTTTAAAATAAATGATCAATTAATTTGCTAATTCTTATTCTGTATAGAAAACATGAAGATGAAAAAAAGAAAAGAGGCCCGGCACCATAGCACAGTGGTTATGCATCAGCCACATACACCAAGGCTGGCAGGTCCGAACCCAGCCCAGGCCAGCTAAATAACGACAACTGCCACAAAAAATAGCCAGGCGGCAGCTTCCGTAGCTCAGTTGGCAAGGCACTGGCCACATACACCAAAGGTGGTAGATTCGAACCCAGCCCGGACCTGCTGAACAACAATGACAACTGCAACCAAAAAAAAGTCGGGTGTTGTGGTGGGCACCTGTAGTCCTAGCTACTGGGAGGTTGTGGCAAGAGAATCCCTTAAGCCCAAGAGTTTGAGGTTGCTTTCAGCTGTGATGCCACAGCACTCTATCTAGGGCGACAGCTTAAGACTCTGTCTTTAAAAAAAAAAAAAAAAAATAGCCAGGCATTGTGACAGTCAACTGTAGTCCCAGCTATTTGGGAGGCAGAGATAAGAGAATCTCTTAAGCCCAAGAGTTTGAGGTTGCTGTGAGCTGTGACGCTACAGCACTCTACCAAGGGCAATGAAGTGAGACACTTGTCTCAAAAAAAAAAGAAAGAAAGAAAAAATAAAAAAAAAAAGATATCACCTATAACCTTACCAACCCTGTTTTTCTAAAGAGCTCTTTTTTTAAGACAGAGTCTCAATATGTTGCCCAGGGTAGAGGGCCTTGGCATCACAGCTCACAGCAACCTCAAACTCTTGGGCTTAAGCAATCTTCTTTTCTCAGCCTTCTAAGTAGCTGGAACTACAGGCGCCCGACACAACACCCAGCTATTTTTTGTTGCAGTTGTCATTATTGGTTAGCTGGCTCTGGCCGGGTTGGAACCCGCCACCTTTGGTGTATGTGGCTGGTGTCATAACCACTGTGCTACGGGTGCTGAGCCTCTAAAGAGCTTTTTAATGTCATTTCAATGGAATGCAAGCCCTATCTGATGATAGTGGAGGTGATGGTAGTAATAATAGTAACATAGGCTCGGCGCCTATAGCTCAAGCAGCTAAGGCACCAGCCACATAGACCAGAGCTGACGGGTTCAAGTCTAGTTCAGGCCTGACAAAACAACAATGACAACCGCAACAAAAAAAATAGCCAGGCATCGTGGTGGGCACCTGTAGTCCCAGCTACTTGGGAGACTGAGGCAAGAGAATTACTTAAGCCCAGGAATTGGAGGTTGCTGCTGTGATGCCACAGCACTCTACCCAGGGCAACAGCTTGAGGCTTTGTCTCAAAAACAACAACAACAAAAAAAAAACAAAAAAAAGGCTCGGCCCCTGTGGCTCAACAGGCTAAGGCGCCAGCCACGTACACTTGAGCTTGCGGGTTCGAATCCAGCCTGGGCCCGCCAAACAATGACGGCTGCAACCAAAAAAAAAAATGGCCAGGCATTGTGGTGGGTGCCTGTAGTCCCAGCTACTTGGGAGGTGGAGGCAGAAGACTCGCTTGAGCCCAGGAATTGGAGGTTGCTGTGAGCTGTGATGCCACGGCACTCTATCCAAGGTGACAGCTTGAGGCTCTGTCTCAAAAAAAAAAAAAAAAAAATTGGGGAAAAAAAGATAGTAACATAAAGAACAATGGCAGCTTGCATAATGTGAGGTATTGCTAAGAATGATGCTAAGGGCATCCTTATCTAATCCATATAATCCCTGATTGTTTAAAAGCATCATGATTTAATCCACATAAATCCCATCCTTGTGGGCAATACCTTACTTAATCTACATAATAATTTTACATGAGGTGTTACTATTTTTCACTGATGAGTAAACCAAAATTCAGAAATATTAAATACCTTCCTCGGGGTTAGTGAACTAGTTAATGGGAGAGCTAAAATTCCCAGGCAGCACTCCAACTCCAGAAACTGAGTTCTCCTCTGTCCATCCCAGGGTGCTTAAGAGATTAAAGTCAAGTTTCCTGCCATACACAGCCAGTCCAGCTCATTCCCAAACTTTGTGTCCATGGGGGAAGCACCCCAACCACATTACCTTGGGAATCTTCAGGAGGCTTGAAAAGAGCCTTGGCTTCATCCACACTGCCTTCAATTGCCACAGACAACATCTTATCTGGGGGTAAGAAAAAGCTTCATAGGAAAGCTATGAAGGGATGGCACTAGGCAGGTCAGCTATGGAGCTGCATTTCCTTTGCTCCTGTCCTAGCTCCTTACTGACTAGGGGTGGGAAGGTAAAAGCCCTTCCTCCTCAAAAGAGAAAGAAGGTAGGCAATGTAAGTCCTTTTTCTATCATTAAAGTACAGTTTCCAAGCCTACCATCACCTAAAACTAGTGGTAACTGCCTCTTTTCAGGTGTATATCAAGGCACAGAAATATAAACTGAGAGCTTGAAACCCCATGGAACTCCTCTGTCAATTGTCTTAAAACATTCTTATCCAGAAGCCCATCCATACTTGCCAAGAACCACCTGCTTCTAAGGTGACATGACAAACTCCAAACATGGCTGATCACTGCCTTACCTCCAACAACCCCGTTTCAAGCATCATCCCCCAACCCAAACAAGCTGGCTGCCCCCTAGCAAATGCTAGACTATTTTCTTCAGTCATTTAATCTTAGAATTCTAATGGAAAATGGGAATGGAAATCGGTCAGATTTTAAACACAAAAGAAAATAAAATTACTCACCCTGTCTAGGGGGCTGGGAGGATTTCATATGAGCTGATGATGGAAACAGGAGGGAGAACAAGTGGAGGGAGAAGACCAGAAAAAGAACCAGGACAACACAAGAAGAGAGACAGTAATGTGTTGGTGCTTGTGGCTGGGAGGATACAATACGGTCTGTCTGATGCGGTGGGGTGGGGGTGGGAAAGAAAATTAAGTGCTGGTTGAAAGCTGCGTTGCAGTAAGAGGCAGGGTCTCCTAAAATTTCTCAAAACCTTAGCAGAGTCAGAGGCTTCCCTTAAGCTTAAGGAGGACATATAGTCTAACCTAGCCCCCCACCACCCTGAAGCAGAGCAAGAGGCGCCGATCCACCTGCTAAGCGTGCCTTGATGAAGTGAGCACCTGCGAGCCCAGACAGGCTGCCTGGGTACTGTACCAAACAGCTGTTCAGCCAGGCTCAAGAACAATTCAAAGCCATCCATTCTAAGTATCATCAGGTTAGTCTAGCTGCAGCTGGGCAGAGCAGCCATGCTGGGCAGTGCAGAGGGGCGGCAGCATCTGTCACCTGAGAGCTTCTGGGCAAGGCTGGCAGTGCTTCCAAATGACTCAATCAGCCACGGCTGCTGTTCCCACAGCCCCTCTTCCTCAACCAGCCCCCATACTCACCACAAGCCTGCCCATATGCAGTTGCCTGGACAAAGAGAACATAGAGGGGAGGTGGCAGGTGCCTCGCTGTCTCATACTGCTTGTGAGCCTGGTCAAATGGCATGAACAGGTACTCCTGCACTGGCAGGGAAGCCTAAATGCAATAAAAGGAGGAGTTTTGCTTTTTTCTTTTTCTGTCAGTCCACATAGGAACATGCAGCTGCTTAGTGACTACATGTAGTTTTTTATTTGCAAAAGAAATATAACCAGGTGTAGTGGCTCACATCTCTAATCCCAGCGCTTTGGAAGGCTGAGGCAGGAGGACTATTTAAAGCTAGGTGTTTGAGACCAGTCTGAACAACACTGTGAGACCTTAGCTCTACAAAACAAACAAACAAAAAAACAAACAAAACCGAGAAAAATTAGCCAGGTGTGATGGCATGTGCCTGTACTCCCAGCTACTTGGGAGGATGAGGCAAGAGGATCCTGTGAGCCCAGGAGTTTCAGGTTGCAGTAAGCTGTGATGATACCACAGCATCCTAGTGAGATTCTATCTCAAAAACAAAAACAAAAAAGTGTCTGGTGCGATGGCTCACACCTGTAATAGGCTTGGCACCTGTAGCTCAGCGTCTAGGGTGCCAGCCACATACACCAGAGCTGGAGGGTTCAAACCCCGCCTGGGCCTGCCAAACAATAATGACAACTAGGGCAGCGCCTGTGGCTTAACGGAGTAGGGCGCCGGCCCCATATGCCGGAGGTGGCGGGTTCAAACCCAGCCCTGGCCAAAAACTGCAAAAACAAACAAACAAACAATAATGACAACTATATAGTGAGATTCTGTCTCAAAATAAATAAAGAAAATAAATAGGCTTGGCACCTGTAGCTCAGCAGCTAGGCCAACAGCCACATATACCAGAACTGGCGGGTTTGAACCCAGCTCAGGCCTGCGAAACAATAATGACTACAACCAAAAAATAGCTGGGCATTATGGCGAGTGCCTGCAGTCCTAACTACTTGAGAGGCTGAAGCAAAAGAATCGCTTAAGCCCAAGAGTTTGAAGTTGTTGTGAGCTGTGATATCATGGCACTTTACCGAGAGCAACATAGTGAGACTATCTCAAAAAAAAGAAAAAAAAATTAATTAATTAAAAAAGTAGAAAAAGTAAGCAAGTTGTGGCATGTACTTGTAGTCCCAGCTACTCAGGAGGCTGAAGTAGAGGGATCATTTGAACCTAAGTGTTTAAGGTTGCTGTGAGCTAGGCTAATGCCATGGCAATCTAGCCTAGGTGAAACAGTAGGACTCTGACTCCAAAAAAAAAAGGCAATTGTATAACCTTATACCAAAAACAGACAGTAAGACAATGAAATTATAAAAAGATATCAATTTCTGGCTCGGCGCCTGTTGCTCAATGGACTAAGGTGCCAGCCACGTACACCTGAGCTGGCGGGTTCGAATCTAGTCTAGGCCCGCCAAACAACAATGACGGCTGCAACCAAAAAATGGCCAGGCGTTGTGGCAGGTGCCTGTAGTCCCAGCTACTTGGGAGGCAGAGGCAAGAGACTCACTTGAGCCCAGAAATTGGAGGTTGCTGTGAGCTTGAGGCTCTGTCTCAAAAAAGAAAAAAAAAAAGATACCAATTTCCTATAGCATCAAAAGAAACCAAATGCCCAAGAATAAATCAATGAAAGGTGTATAAGCCTCTACACGAAGACCTGAGAAATGAAAGATCTAAATAAATGGAGGTTATGACTGTCAATGACCTGGAAGACTCAATATTGTCTAGATGTCAATCTCCCCCCAAAGTGACCTATAGATTCAACATAATCCCAATCCAAATCCAGCAGGTGAAAATAAACAAGATGATTCTAAAATTTATATGTAAATGCCCCATATACCAAGGATGGCAAGTTCAGCCCCGGCCAAACTGCAACAAAAAAATAGCCGGGTGTTGTGGTGGGCGCCTGTAGTCCCAGCTACTCAAGAGGCTGAGGCAAGAGAATCACCTAAGCCCAAGAGCTGGAGGTTGTTGTGAGCTGTGAGCTGGGATTCCACAGCACTCTGCCAAGGGCGACAAGTAAGACTCTGTCTCTAAAAAAAAAAAAAAAAAAGCTCATTGCAGCATTATTCATAATAGCCTCAAACTGGAAAAAACCAAAATCAAACACTAAACATCAAAGAAAATAAATGAGTTCCTGGTACTCACAATAACATAGTTGATTCTCCCAAACATGCTGTTGAGCAAAAGCAGCCGGACACAGAACAGTATAGATTAGGTTTTTCTTTGCATAAAGCTCAAAAACAGGCAAAACTGCACTCTGAGAGACCGAGGTGGATGGACTGCTTGAGCTCAGGAGTTCAAGACCAGCCTGACCAAGAGCGAAGCCATCTCTACAAAAAATACAGACACTAGCTGGGCATGATGGCACATGCCTATAGTCCCAGCTACTCAGGAGGCTAAAGCAAGAGGATTTTTCCAGCCTAAGAGTTTGAGGCTGCTGTGAGCTTTGATGTCATGTCACTCTAAGCAGGGTAACAGTGTGAGACTCTATCTCAAAAAAAACCCTCAAATTTTAAGCCTAGAGGGGAAGGAAGAAAATGAAGAGCTTGCCAAAGTCTAGAAAAGCAAATTTACAATTTATCTAGGGTCTTTTTACAAAGTTCTTCCACATTTGCCATCTACTCTGCTTCATAAAACTATAAGGATATAGACAAGAGCTGGCTTCACAAAGTTAACAAAAAAATAGGTCAGCTATATAGAAATACATTAAATTTTACAAGTAAAGTATTGACTTCTCCTCCCAAGGTACCTAATACTTTTTAAATGAGTAAAAATTTTTTCAAAGTGAGTAGATCTGTTGAGCAGTCTACCCCTGAGGTACACTTAGAAGGAACTAACAGACATCCATAGAGAGTACATTTAGATGCCTGGAGACTGTACAGCTAATGGGGATCATGCAGGGGGTAAACTAAACTTAAGAGTCTGAGAAAGCACATTACCCATAAGAGGTTCTAGATAAAAACAAAAATGCCTGGTAAATGTGTGCATATGTTTCTGAGCCTAGACGGTTTCTTCCCCTCCCCTACATGCAACATTTTTGTATCACCTGGGTAAGACTGCAGACGAGGCCACAGTTGCACTGTATTCCAATTATTGTACAGATCTGGCAAAGCCCAAAGGGTGATGCAGCTTTTGGTCAGTGGTGGAGGCAAAGCAAAAGCCTGGTGGGGCTCACCTGCATGATGCTGTTGAGACGGGGCTGGAGGCTGCTCAGGTACTCCTTCTTCACCTCAATCTCCTTCAGGATTTTCTCCTTGTTGGACAGGCACTCTCTGTACTTCTCTGCCAGCCTGTTGGGGGAGGACAGAGCACTGCCACCAATGTCCCCCAAGGATACCCTAACATCCCTGTTCACTATCATATTCCATCTAGTAAGAACAGCCATGATTAACTGCTAATGTTTATCCAGCACTTACTGTGTGTCAGGTACTGTGGTGAGCTCTTTAAGCATTACTGCATTTAATCTTTGTAAAAACTGTGGAAAGGGCTGGACAAGGTAGCTAATGCCTGTAATCCTAGCTCTTTGGGAGGTCGAGGTGGGTGGTTTGCCCTGTGCTCACGAGTTCAAGACTAGCCTGAGTAAGAGCAAGACCCCATCTCTAAAAATAGCAGGCATTGTGGTGTGCCTATAGTCCCATCTACTTAGGAGACTGAGACAAGATTATCACTTAAGCCCAAGAGTTTGAAGTTGCTGTGAGCTTTGATGCCATGACACTCTACCGAGGGTGACACAGTAAGACTGTCTCCAAAAAAAAAGAAAGAAAGAAAAAGAAAACTGTGGAAAGCCTGAGTACAGGTGCTCATATCTATAATCCTAGCACTCTGGGAGGCCAAGGCAGGAGGATTGCTTGAGGCCAGGAGGTCAAAACCAGCCTAAACAAAAGCAAAACCTCCTATCCACAAAAAAATACAAAAATTAGCCAAGCATGGTAGCACTTGCCTATAGCTCCAGCTACTTGGGAGGCTGAGGCAGGAGGATCCCTAGAGCCCAGGAGTTAGAGGTTGCTGTGAACTATGATCACAGCAATATGATCACTGTACTCTAGCCTCAGCAACAGAGTGAGATTCTGTCTAAAACAAAAAAATTTCCAACTCTGGATGATTGTGACTTCTTCACCCCAAAAGAGGAAACTAAGACTTAGGGAAGTAGGTAACTTGCCCATGTTCATCCAGCTAAGAGTAAACACTGAGCTGATCTTTGAATCCATACCTATCTCTCCAGAGGCTCTACCTGTGACCACTAGGGAATACCCATGCCACATTCTGCTCCATTTCTTGCTTGAAGGGCTAAACCTAAAACTTTCACAAACATGTGGACCTAGCATTACTAATAAATTCAGTAATATCTGAGTAATAAATGAGACCCATAGATTGGCCTGATTGGGACAGAGTAGAAAGAGATTCAGGATTATTGCTGCAGGAATGCAGCACTCAGAGCTCAGCCTGTGCCCAGGGCAACCAGTGCATTCATTGTACAGGGGGGTGACAGGCCAGTCCATCTGCTAAAGCATGGACACAAATTCCCTAAGAACTAGACTTGATGCTTATTTTATTAAATTCATAGCACTGACCAAAGGTACAGAATACATTCTTTTTTTTGAGACAGAGTCTCAAGCTGTCGCCCTGGGTAGAGTGCCACGGCATCACAGCAACCTCCAACTCCTGGGCTTAGGCAATTCTCTTGCCTCAGCCTCCTGAGTAGCTGGGACTACAGGCACCCACCACAATGCCTGGCTATTTTTTTGTTGCAGTTTGGCCAGGGCCAGGTTTGAACCCGCCACCCTTGGTATACAGGACTGGTGCCCTACCCACTGAGCCACAGGCGCCGCCCTACAGAATATATTCTTTAACAGAAAAAGGCAAATACACAAACAGCTGCTGCTTCAGTGAAAAAACAGAACACATATGCCAACCAAAAGCCCCTAGAATTCTTGCACAAATATCAAAAGGCAAACAGTCACTATGAACGGATGGGATGCAACCATGCGAAGTCCACCATAAAAAACACTATATATTTAGAATACCATTAATTACACACTATAGACTTTCTTTTTGTGGTTAATAAATAAAAGCTCCTCAAAACAACCCCAAACCCAGCAGAAGAAAAAAAATAACCAACATCAGAGCAAAACTAAATGACAACAATGATAAAAGAATTAGATAAAAGATTAATGAAATAAAATGTTGGCTCTTCAAAATGATAAAATTAACAGGCCTTTTGCTAGATTAACCAGAAATAGACTCTACTAAGCTCAATCGGAAATGAAAAAGGAGTAATCACAACCTATATCAGGCAAATACAAAATCCCTAAATACTATAAAAATCTCTATGCACATAAAACTTGAAAATGTGGAGGCAATAGACAAATTTTTAGAAATACATAGCCTCTCTAGGCTCAGTCAGGAAGAAACAGAATTCCTAAACAGACCAGTATCAACTACTAAAATTGAAGAAGCAATTTAAAAAAATCTTCCAACTAAAGGAAGTCATAAACCAGATGGCGTCACACCTGAATTTTTACCAGACCTATGAAGGAAAACTAGTACCTATACTGCAGAAATTATTCCATAGCATCAAGAAGGAAGGAATCCTCCCCAACATGTTTTATAAAGCCAATAAATATCACTTTGATACCAAAGCCAGGAAAGGACACAGCAAAAAAAGAAAACTACAGACCAATATCTCTTATGAATACAGATGCAAAAATTCTCAATAAATCCTAGCAAACAGAATGTAGCTGCACATCAAAAAAATAATCTACCATGACTAAGTAGGCTTCATCCCAGCGATGCAAGGATGGTTCAACATACACAAATCTATAAATGTAATTCACCACATAGAAACAGTAACAAAAACCATATGATACTTTCAATAGACACAGAAAAAGCATTTGGCATAATTCAGCACCTTTTTATGATAAGAACACTTAACAAAATAAGCATAAATAGGACTTACCTCAAAATTATAAAAGCCATATATGACAAACCAACAACCAACATCATACTGAATGGGGAAAAACTGAAAGCACTTTTACTTAGAACTGGAACCAGACAAGCTTGCCCACTGTTACTACTTCTATTGAACATAATGCTGGAACCCCTGAACAGAGCAAATAAACAAGAGAAGGAAATCAAGTCTATCCAAATGGGGGCAGAAGAGGTCAAACTATCACTTTGTGCTGCCGATGTGATCTTATATCTAGAAAGACCCACAGATTCTGTTAAGAGACTCCTGGACTGAATAAATTCAGCAAAGTCTCAGGTTACAAGATCAATGTACACGAATCAGTAGCATTCATATACACCAATAATAGTCAAGCTGAGAATCAAAGACTCAATACCTTTCACAATAGCAACAAAGAAAAGAAAATACTTAGGAATACATTTAACTAAGGAAGTAGGCAGGGCGCAGTGGCTCTCACCTATAATCTTAGCACTCTGGGAGGCCGAAGCAGATGGACTGCTTGAGCTCACGAGTTCGACAACAGCCTGAGCAAGCGCAAGACCCTGTCTCTACTAAAATGAAAAACTGAGGTGGGTGGGTTCGAATCCAGCCCTGGCCAGCTAACCAACTGCAACTACAACTACAACAACAACAACAACAAAACAATAGCTGGGCATTGTGTGGGCACCAATAGTCCCAGCTATTTGGGAGGCTGAGGCAAGAGAATCTCTTAAGCCCAAGAGTTTAAGGTTGCTGTGAGCTGTGACACCATATCACTCTACTGAGGGTGACATAATGAGACTCTGTCTCAAAAAATAAAAAAATAAAATAGATCAAGTCACATGTCAGCCAAAGATGGCTGTGCCCAGGAGCCAGCCAAAGATGGCCTGTGGCTCAAGGAGTAGGACACTGGCCCCATATACCGGAGGTGGTGGGTTTAAACCCAGCCCCAGCCAAAAAATAGCTGTGCCCAGGAGCCTGAATAAAGGTTGCAGTGAACCCAGGGCGTTACTGAGGAAAATCAGAGGCAGCAGCGGCTCCTGAGAGAAGAAGAGCACAAGGCTCAAGATGAAAAATCATAAACCAGATGATACTAAGGAAAACCAAACACATTTCATTATCATAACCAGAAAAATTAACCAGCTTCCAGAAACAGAAAGGAATTTACTTGAACATAAATCAGTATATAATGGACTTAATGCTGTTCTTTGTGGCCTAGTATCAAACCGTATCAAACAGTCTTTTTTCAACCATGTTGAATGCGACAAAAGCTAGTATTGCCACTGGCTTATCAATGGCAGGGCTTCTGTGTCTGATAATAGATATAGCGTAGAGACGTTTTATAACCTTACCTTTGACTATAGATGAACTGAACTGTGAAACCTGTACTGTAACACAGAGTGGACTGACTGGTCTTGTTTTTGGTGGTCTGTGTCCTGTTTTCTTGGCTATACCAGTGAATGCTGGCCTAGCAGCCAGGTATCAGTAGGCTCTGCTACCAGAGAAAGGAAACATCTTAACATACTGGATTAGAATTTCTTTTCTTTTTTATATTTTTTGGCTGGGGCCAGGTTTAAACCCACCACTTCCAGTATATGGGGACAGTGTCCTACTCATTGAGCCACAGGCACCACCCTTTTTTTGAGACAAAGCCTCAAGCTATCGCCCTGAGCAGAGTGCCGTAGTATCACAGCTCACAGCAACCTTCAACTCCTGGGCTTAAGTGATTCTCTGCCTCTGCCTCCTGAGTAGCTGGGAGTACAGACGCCCACCACAATGCCTGGCTATTTTTTTTTTTTGCAGTTTTTGGTCGGGGCGGGTTTGAACCTGCCACTTCCGGCATATGGGGCCAGAGTCCTACTCCTTTGAGCCACAGGTGCCGCCCTACCTGGCTATTTTTTGGTTGCAGTTGTCATTGTTTGGCAGGCCCGGGCCAGATTTGAACCCCACAGCTGTGGTGTATGTGGCTGGTGCCTTAGCCGCTTGAGCTATAGGCGCCACTCTGGATTAGAATTTCTAAGCCTGTCTTTAGAAAGATGTTATTTCCCATTTTGCTCCAGACTGAGTTTACAGCATACCTTGGATCTAGACAATATAAACTGCTTATAAAAGTCCCTTCAATTACCTGAACCTGGCCTAGAAATTCAGTAATTTTAAGCAAATGTGTATACACACAAAAATAAAATGATTAAAAAAAACAAAAAACAGCTCAGCACTGGGGGCTCAAGCAGCTGAGGCATCAGCCACATACACCAGAGGTGGTGGGTTCAAATCCAGCCTGGGCCTGCCAAACAACAATGACAACTACAACAACAACAACAAAATAGCTGGGCATTGTGGTAGGCACATATAGTCCCAGCTACTTGGGAGGCTGAGGCAAGAGAATCCCTTAAGCCCAAGAGTTTGAGGTGACGCCACAGCACTCTACCAAGGGCAACATAGTGAGACTCTGTCTCAAAAAAACAAAAAAGAAAAGAAAAAAGGAAGTCAAAGACCTCTTTAGGGAGAACTCCAAAACACTGAGGTAAAAAATGGCTGAGATGTAAAGAGATGGAAAAATATCTTGCTCATGGAGGGGCAGAATCAACACTGTTAAAATGTCTATACCGGCTCGGCGCCTGTGGCTCAACGAGCTAAGGCGCAAGCCACGTACACCTGAGCTGGTGGGTTCGAATCCAGCCTGGGCCTGCCAAGCAACAATGATGGCTGCAACCAAAACAAAATGGCCAGGCGTTGTGGCGGGCGTCTATAGTCCCAGCTACTTGGGAGGCAGAGGCAGGAGACTCGCTTGAGCCCAGGAATTGGAGGTTGCTGTGAACTGTGATGTCACAGCACTCTATCCAGGGTGACAGCTTGAGGCTCTGTCTCAAAAAAAACAAAAAAAACAAATAAACACACAAAGTCATTTTTCGCAGATCTAGGAAAGAGTTCTATAGTTCATATGGAACCAGAAAAGTTCCCAAATAGCCAAAGCAACCTTAAGCAAAAAGAAAAAATGTGGAGGCATCACTTTACCAGACTCCAACTATATTACAAAGCTATAGTAACCAAAGCAGCATGGCAATGGCACACGACACAGACCAATGGATTCCCAGATATAAAACCATCCTCATATTGCCATCTGATCTTTGACAAAGTAGACAAAAATACATACTAGGGAAAAGAATCCCTATTCAATAAATGGTGCTGGGAAAATCAGATAGCCACAAGCAGAAGACTGAAATACAATCCGTATCTCTCACCACTCACAAAATTCATGATGCACATCAGACTTAAACCCTAAGACATGAAACTGTAAGAATTCTAGAAAAAAATGTTGGAAAACTTTTATAGATATTGGTCCAGGCAGGCACACTCCAAAGACAATCACACCATCAATAAAAATAAACAAATGGAACTTGATTAAATTTAAAAGCATCCACACAGCCAAGGAAACAATCAATAGAGTGAACAGACAACTTACAGAATGGAGAAAATATGTGCATGCTATATATCCAATAAAGGGATGATAACTAGAATCTATAAAGAACTCAAACAGGGCAGTGCCTGTGGCTCAGTGAGTAGGGCGCCAGTCCCATATACTGAGGGTGGCGGGTTCAAACTGGCCCCAGTCAAACTGCAACGAAAAACAGCTGGGCGTTGTGGCGGGCGCCTGTAGTCACAGCTACTCGGGAGGCTGAGGCAAGAGAATCACCTAAGGCCAAGAGCTGGAGATTGCTGTGAGTTGTGATGTCACGGCACTCTATCAAGGATGATAAAGTGAGACTCTGTCTCTAAAAAAAAAGAGAACTCAAACAAATCATCAAGAAAAAAATGAAACAACCCCATAAAAAAGTGGGCAAAAGACATGAACGAAAGTTTTTCAAAAGAAGATAAACTAATGGCCAATAAACATAAGAAAAAACATTCAACATCTCTAATTATCAGGGAAACACAAATCAAAACCACAATTATCGGCTCAGCGCCTATGGCTCAACAGGCTAAGGCGCCAGCCACGTACACCTGAGCTGGCGGGTTCGAATCCAGCCTGGCCCGCCAAACAACAATGACGGCTGCAACCAAAAAATGGCCGGGCATTGTGGCAGACGCCTGTGGTCCCAGCTACTTGGGAGGCGGAGGCAAGAGACTCGCTTGAGCCCAGGAATTGGAGGTTGCTGTGAGCTGTGGTGCCACGACACTCTATCCAGGGTGACAGCTTGAGGCTCTGTCTCAAAAAAAAAAAACCCACAATTATCCCCTAACTTCAATAAGAAAAACAACATGGGACAAAGTAAAGAAGTAGGGCCCTGGCCCCATATACAGGAAGTGGTGGCTTGAAACCCAGCCCCGGCCAAAAACTGCAAAAATAAATAAATAAATAAATAAATAAGAAAACTGCTGGCATGGATGCAGAGAGAAAGGAAGACTTATACACTGCTGGTGGGACTGCAAACTAATAAAACCTCTGTAGAAAATAGTACGAAGATACCTCAAAGAACTAAAAGTAGACCTACCATTTGATTTAGCAATCCCACCATTGGGTATTTACCCAAAGGAAAAAGTCTTTTTATCAAAAAACACATGCATTCGAATGTTTAATGCCAGCACAATTCACAACTGCAAAGATCTGGAATCAACCCAAGTGCCCATTCATACATGAGTGGATTAATAAAATATGGTACACATGGGCTTGGCGCTCATAGCACAGTGGTTACGGCGCCAGCCACATACATGGAGGGTGGCGGGTTCAAACCCGGCCCAAGCCAGTTAAACAACTGCAACAAAAACAACAACAAAAAGGGGCAGTAGGGCAGGTGCCTGTAGTCTTAGCTACTTAGGAGGCTGAGACAAAAGAATTGCTTAAGCCCAAGAGTTTGAGGTTGCTGTGAGCGGTGACACTATGGTATTCTACCAAGGACAACATAGTAAGACTGTCTCCAAAAAAAAAGGGTACAAATGTGTATATAT
>CAUYRH010045440.1:0-10072 GCA_963574655.1 Perodicticus potto
GCCCAGGTCAAAAAAAAAAAAAAGAAATGACATTTTGTTTTGAGCACTTGAATGAGTGTGAGTAAGTAATGAGCTATCATTGTGATTCCAATGAGAGGCGACATTATAGCCATATCTCCAAGAGTCTGGAGACTTTGGGGGTCTAGAGCTGCCAACATGTTACAAAATTCCAGACTTTTCCCTTTATATGTGTATGTGTGCATGCATGTATATGTGTGTGTGTGTGTGTGTGTGCGCGTGTGTGTTTGTGTGTGGTGACTCATTAGGACCCAAAGAGGTATGAGGAAATTGAAGGGTTTTGTTTTTATTTTTTGTTAGCCAATGGTATTGATTAAATAAATCTCTTAAGTAGACAGAAAATGACTTTTCTGCTAAAGTTAGGTACCTAATACTGTTATTAGAGAAAACAAAAACTCTTCATCAAAAGAAATGGCTATATAAAGAAGAAAAGAATGTATAATAGTAAAAAGAATAAGGAATTATAATAGCTACGTAATTTGAGAATTAGTAATGCACAGACATACTTTTGTCATCTCTGTCTCCCCATTCTGTAAGTAGTAGATGCTAAGGTTGGAATTAAGGATGTTCAATAGCTAACTTTAAAACAGGGAAATTATTAGTCCAGGGCCCTGCTCAGTTATCTGGGTGGGCCCAAAGTACACAAACGTCTTTAACAGTGGACCAAGACGAAACAGGCAGGTGTTTGCTTTCACATTGTCACAAAACGTCCTGCAGTTCAGAGTGATTTATGATAACTTCTAGTTGAATGGAATTTTCTTTCCTTCTTACCTTCTGTCTTTTCTGCTCCTTGCCCCTTTCGTTTGGTAAGGAATTTATGGGAAGCAGAGGAAAGAGACAGTGATTTATTACTCTAATATACTAAGTTTATGTTTCAAAAAAATCGTAAATGTTTTCAAGAGACCGTTTTTCTTATAGATGCTCACTTTAAAGAATCTGAAATACATTCCTATCTCTTTTTCCAATTTCTCCCACTCTGTGGAGGCAGCACCATACCATACTTTGTATTATATGTTGCTCTGGTCCTTGGGAAAGTAGAGGGAGAAAAGAGAGATGAGATTGTGGGGGTGAAGAGGAAGGCCAGAGAGGAGCAGCAAGGGGTGGGGTGAGTGGTGGGGGGCGACAATAGCTTTGCACCACCTTCTGGACCCTCTGTGTTCAGAATCAGTTAATTGAAGGGATTCTTTCTGGGAATGAGCTATACCTACATGTCCTTCCTGAAGTTATTAGCATAACTGCAGACTATGACTTAATTCTTAAGGATGAAAGGGATGTTACCATGATTTTCACCTTCATTATACAAATGAAAAAAATACTGAGGCACAGGGAGGTGAAGACATTGGCTCAAGGTCATGTTTGGGAGGCTTTGCCTTGGAGCAGGTGAGAGGCCACCTGATTCGTCTCAAAGTGACAGTGTTGTAGGTAAAGGAAGTCTGATGGGTTGAGATGTGTTTGATCTCAGTGGAAAACTTTTGCTTCCTACTGAGTCAAGATTCTTCTGGGCAAACATGGGCAGAACTCCTGAAATCCACACCTTGAAAATGGGGGCAAGTGCCTATATAGAGTCAGGTCACCAAGACTACCAACTGCGCCTTGGGGACTCCCACCCTCCTCTGGCTCTGTCACCAACAGCTCAGGTTACTGCTAATCATTCACAGCCCTAATTCATTCAGCAAATATGTTTTGAGGTTTGGGAAGAGCATAGCATTCTTTCAGATGTCAGGATGTTGGTCAGATATTTATTTTCATGGTATTCCTTCCTTTTTAGCATCGGATGAACGTATATCAATGGCAAACGCTTCTTCATCTTTTAGTTCTCAGATCAATGTCATTTCCTCAGAGAAGTTTTCCCTGCCCCTCCGTCTTCTACTACAATCAAGATTTTGTTCCTTTTTGTTATTCTCTCACAGTAGACTCTTCTTTCCTGATATAGTCCTTGTATTGTGTAGGTATTGTGTTTTTGGCTGCTGGTGACAAAGACTCTGTATAGAGGCTTAAACATACAAGATGATATTTTCTTATATAAATGGTGCTAAGAAGTTTGCTTCCAGGGCTAGTATACTGTCCTACTATTACCAGGGATGCAGGAACATTTTATTTTTTGTGTTCCACTATCTTAGTATGTCTTCTATCCTCAACATCATCACATGGTCCAATACAGCTGCTGAGTGGCAGCCATCACATGTATGTTTCAGAAACAAGGAAGAAGAAGGTGGGAAGAAGGGTAACAACACACCTTTAAGTCAGGTTCCTATAAGAAGTTTTCTCAGAAGTTTCACACATTACTTTTGCACACAGCTGCATTTCATTGTCCAGAAATTTGTTTTATGGCCACACATACAGGCAGGGAGAGTGGGACATGTAATCTTTGCTTGTACATTGCTGTCCTCAATACCACAGGCAGTAATGTTGTGTACTTTTTTTTGTTGAAGACGAAAGAATGATGTCAAATAGGCAAGAATCTCTGCCCCAGCACATTATTATATGTACATTTACAATATTTTTTAAATGCATGGAAAAGTAAAGAACACAATACACTGAGCTGTTCCAATCAGCCACGTTTAGTAACTGTTGACCTTCTGCCTTTCTTTTTTCCTTTCCTTTTTTTTTTTTTTTTTTTGAGACAAGGCTCATTATGTCACCCACGGTAGAGTGCTGTGGCATCTCAGCTCACAGCAACCTCAAACTCTTGGGCTTAAGCAATTCTCTTGTCTCAGCCTCCCAAGTAGCTGGGACTACAGATGCCCGCCACAACTCCCAGCTTTGTTGTTGTTGTTGTTGTTGTTGTTGTTGTAGGTGTCATTGTTGTTTAGCAGGCTTGGGTCAGCTTTGAAAAGCCAGCCCAGGTGTATGTGGCTGGTGCCCTAACCACTGAGCCACAGGAACCTAGCCCTTCTGCCTTTCTTGTTTCATCAGTCCCCGCATCTTATTTAAAAATTTTTTAAAGCAAATCTCATAAATCATATTATTTCACTTGTAGTCTAGTATGTTTCTCTAGCAGAGAAGGACTTTAAAAATAACCTAAATGCCAATAACATTAGCAAAATTCCTTACTATTGTAATAAGCAATTCATATTCAAATTTCTCCAGCTATCTCGACAATTTCTTTTTATAGTTGGTTTAGTTAAATTAGAATTCAAACAAAGTTCACCCATAGCATTTGATGATATGTCCCTTAAGACTCTTTTCATCTAAATCATCCCTTTCTCCTAGTTTTTAATGATACTTGATAAAAATGAGTCATTTGTCCTATAGAATTTTCTACTTACTAGATTTGGTTGGTTATATCCTTGAGATTTTATTTAACAAGTTTCTATATCTTCTGTATTCCTGTAATCTGGTAAGTAAATCAAGAAGCTTTATAAGATTCAAGTGATTTTTTTTTTTTGACAAAATTCCTCATGTGTGTTGATGTGTAGTTCCTATTGCACCATTTCACACAGTAGAGTTTCCTTCTTATGACATTAAGATTAATCATAGGGCTCAGGTGTTGTTAGCCCAACCCTTTATTCCATTCTTATAGAATCCCCAATCAACTGGTTACCTACTGGTTTTATCAGTCATTGATATTTGTTGCTTAGATACATGCTTTCTTTAGGAGTTGCAAAGGGCAATTGGTGATTACATGTTTATGTGCATAGTTTAGTTGGGGAGGCAAGGAAACAGATTCTCCCTTATTGCCTCCGGAGGGAATATACCTTGGCCAACACCTTGATTTTAAACTTCAACCCCCCAGAACTTTAAGAGAATAAATCAAGGTTGGCATTTTGTTACAGCAGCAGTAAGAAACTAACACAGAGGCGTCACACCGTTTTTCAATTTAGTACAAACATAGAGCTGCCGTTGGAGAAAAAAAATATGTCTTGTTTCTGAAGTTCGTAAAGTTTTGAAATCCAGCACCGAGGCTCTAGAGGGTCTCCTGAATGGTGCCCAGTTCCTTATCTAGTGTTGAGCCTGGGATGATGTAAAAGTAGATGTAGAAGTGCTTCCTGGTAGTTTCAGGATGTGATTAAATTAGATAACTCGATTTCACTGACCACCCACAGTAAGGGACAGTGAGTCTTCTGGGATTTCTATGTAGGTTGAGCTAGGGTCTTTACCAAATTGGAAGGGGGCTAAGGGACTTGCTTTAGAACAGAGTTTGTAAATGTATTATTTTTCTAAACCCATTACTGTCACTTGGATTGCATAGTTTTTTTTTGAGGTGGTTTGAGGATGGCTTGCAGATAAAGAATACCCTCCCCGTGTATATACACACCACACACACACGCACGTTTTATTTTTTGCTGAACCATTTGAGAATTACTTGCATATATCATGATCCTTTAGCCCTAAACCCACAATTATAAAATATGTAAATGCAGTAGCACCTCCATTATTGACCGCCTTCTTCAGTTGACTTAATTTTCATAGATCAGACATACGCACCATGTACGTATCAGTGTAGTAGGCCTAGTTCCTTATGGTGACCACCTCCATATGTTGAACAGTTAGTTACAGTCCCTTGGGTGGTCAACTTAGATTTTACTGTATGCTCAAAAATTTTATAACAATGCAATATTCTAATATGTACTCCACATTCAAATTTCCCCACATATCTCTACTATGTCCTTTATGGTTGTTTTTTAACCCAGGATCCCAGTAAGAGTCAGATTCTGTAATTGGTTATTATGGCTTTTAAATTTTGGTAAAAATAATTGTAATAGAATATAAACTATGTGAAAGCAGGCATTTTCATCTGTTTGTTCCCTACCTAGCACAGAGTAGACACTTAGTCAATGCATTTTGAATGAAAACCCAGGGAAGTAAATGCTACTTCTTCAAACCATTCCTTGATTCAGCCACTAGGATTTTTATCTTCTACTCTTCTCCTGATAAATAAGTTACCCCCATCTCAAGTATGCATATGTGATCACAATAATGTGTTTCCATGAAAAAATAATTATTGTAGAGGAGGGCACGTGACAACATTAGGGCTAATGAAGATTCTTTTAAAGATTGATTTATTTACTCTTTAGGCAAGAGATACTCTCCCTACTAGGATTTCTAAGCCAGAAGTATGTGGTCTGGAATCATCAATAGCCATTTCTCTCTTTTAAAGAAAGTTTGCTGCAACAGGAGAGAATAAAAATTAAAAAAAATTTTGGTCGGGCATGGCCGCTCACACCTGTAATCCTAGCAGTCTGGGAGGCCAAGGTGGGTATATCGCATGAGCTCACAGGTTCGAGACCAGCCTGAGCCAGAGCAAGACCTCATCTCTAAAAATAGCCAAGCATTGTGGTGGGTGCCTGTAGTCCTAGCTACTTGGGAGGCTGAGGCAAGAGAATTGCTTAAACCCAAGAGTTTGAGGTTGCTGTGAGCTGTGATGCTACGGTACTCTACCTAGGATAACAAAGTGAGACTCTATTTCAAATTTTTTTTTTTTTTTTTTTACAGAGGAGAGCCAAGCTGGGAAATGAAGCTCGTGAGTGTAAGAGTCCTTATGACGTTGTTTTTAGCACCTGGATCCAGCCCTCCCTAAAGTCAAGATTCACTCATAAATATATAAGATACATAAAGCAATACATGGACATTTTTGCTTAGGTAGTTTGAGTTGCTTTTCTGTCACTTGCACAGAAGGGTCCTCACTAATCCAGTCACTTCAGTTTGGCTTCCCAAAGTCAATTTTATTCTATCCTTCATCTGATGACAAAGGTTACTTTCTAAATCACATCTGTTCCACTGCCACAATTCCCTTAACGTGAGGCTCCATTTAGTCATGTAAATTTTTTTGGTAAAATATCTATTGTCTTAGGACTTCAGGGAACCACTACTGAACATAAAAGCCATTGGCAATCATGTAACTATAAGGAAAAATATTCAAGGGAGGAAACTTGCCAGGAAATTCCAACTTGGGTGGAACATTTCAGACTTAAAAGTGAGGTTTCATTTATAATTGTTGTCCTGGATATTCTTATCATTTCAATTTTTTTTTTCAAAACAAGTTTTTTAAATAGTCCCTAATACATTTAGAAATAATGAAAGGGCAAGAAATAAAGGAGGCAACCCTGCCCCCAATCACACTGAAGTCATTATGAATCTAGGTCAAGGGACTTCCCGTGCTGCCTCTCTGAAGATCCCCCTTCCTGCCCCTGCTCAGACCGCAGGTGCTGTTGGATAAATTGAGCTGTGGAGAGGAGCCACTGGTCCTCACAGAACCAAAGGAGAGGTGTTGTAGGAGGGTTTTAATTGAACTCTCCACTCTGTCATGAGGACTTAATTAGGATAAATGGCAAAAGTCTGCTCAGTGTGAGGCAAACACACTCACCAGTGGCATGGAGAGGGCTTGAAGGGTTAAACAAAAAAATCACATTGATTTCCTCAAGTTAGGGGGATAGAGAGAGGGAAAGGAAGAAGGAGCACTGATTCTTTTCTCGGGGTGCAATCAGACAGTGAAAGCTTGAGGTAGTGATTATAAACTCTTCAGGTTCCTAACCCACGGGGATGGCAGGAATTTTCTAGATGGCAGCCTCTAGAGCCCCAGCACTCACGTTTTTGTTTTTTTTTTTTTTGAGACAGAGCCTCAAGCTGTCACCCTGGATAGAGTGCCGTGGCATCACAACTCACAGCAACCTCCAATTCCTGGGCTTAAGCGAGTCTCTTGCCTCCGCCTCCCAAGTAGCTGGGACTACAGGCGCCCACTACAACGCCCAGCCATTTTTTGGTTGCAGCCGTCATTGTTCGGTGGGCCCAGGCTGGATTTGAATCCGCCAGCTCAGGTGTACGTGTCTGGCGCCTTAGCCCGTTGAGCCACAGGCGCCAAGCCCCCAGCACTCACGTTTGATGATAAAGGTCAAGAACTTTGCGTTTGTACTGATCTCAGCTTGGCTTTTTCCAAGAAGCAATGAGACTGATGCCACATTTTTATGAAAATGTTTGATGAGAAGGAAGCTTATTCTTTTGTAGAAATCGCTCCATATCAGAAACAGGACTTGATTCTCAAGGTACAGATCTTCAGATAAAGCCCCAGCCCCCGGGGGAGGTGTGGTCCCTGCTGCCCCTCCCTCCACTTTCCTGCCTGTCTGGCCTGCTGCTCTGGGAGGGGTTTGGCACTAGCTCCCAGAGTCTTTGTACTCTGTTGTACCATTATCCTCCTTCTTAATTTCTTTTCTTTTATTTCCCTCCTGTTTGAAGTTTTTTAGAGTGTGCCTGCATTTCTTTTCTTTTCTTTTTTTTTTGAGATACAGTCTCATTACGTTGCCCTCAGTAGAGAGCTGTGATGTCACAGCTCACGGCAACCTCAAACTCTTGGGCTTAAGTGACTCTCCTGCCTCAGCCTCCCACATGGCTGGGACTACAGGCTCCCACCACGACAGCTGGCTATTTTTTTGTTGTTGCAGTTGTCATTGTTGTTTAGCTGGCCCAGGCTGGGTTTGAACCCACCTGACTGGGTGTATGTGGCCAGTGCCCTAACCACTGAGCTACAGGTACTGAGCCCCTGTATTTCTTTAGAAGTCAAGTGTTCCATTCAGCAAATAATAAAAGTAGGAGGAAGGAAGTGAATCTGTCAGAATTTCTCCCTGAAATTTATGCTTAAGAAAGAAGGCCATTCCTATGCTCACTTGACAATGTGATCCTGATACATCTGGGAGCTGAGTAGATTTTTACACTAAAAGAATTTTTAAAAAATGAAGCCCTAAAAGTTATGGTCATGTATGACATACATGTGCTTCTTGTGTGCTTGAGTATAAAGTAATATGAAGAGTGAAACCTACGTGGCCATAGCATCCTGAATGCTTCCAAGTAAGGAAGAAATGAGTCTCAGCCATCTACATGTATGGTAAGGCCCTGTGTTAACATGATAGAAAAGGCTAGGAGGAATAAAATGTGTGCTCAACTAGTTAATCACCCAATAGGGACAATATGATCACTTGCCCATTTGCTCATTCTTCCAATTATCCATAAAGTATTTATTCAGAGTCCCTTACATCAGACTCAGTGAAGACGCCGGGGGCAGAGACATGAGAGAGAAAGAGGCATCTCTACCATTGGGAGTTGTGTGGTTTAGCTTCTCAAACAAAGCCAAATGTGCTTCTAGGGATGTACCCAGGTCTGTGACTTAGCTCATCAATACAGTCCCCTGGCTGAGTGTGGCTACTGAGCACAAAATGAGGCTGGGGAACTGAGGAGCTGCAAGTTTAATGTTATTTCATTCTAATTAACTTAAGTTTAAATTTAAAAACTGATACTTGTCTCAGTTGTTGGCAGACGTTTTAGTATGTTTAGAACAAACACACCATATTATTTTTTCAATTGTAACCTTTATGAGATTTCAATACCCACCAAATATTTCCCATGAAAATTTGGCACCCTAAATGAAAATGTGCTGTAAGTATAACAGCACACTGGAGTTTGAAGATTTGGTACTAAAGGAAAAAAGAAATGTGCAATCAAGTATTGACAATTTATGCTTGTTACATATTAAAATGGTAATACTTTGAATACTTGGGGTTAAGTAAAATACATTACTAAAATCAATTTCATCTGTTTCCTTTTTTAATTTGACAGCTAGATGATTTTAAGTTATGCTTGTGACTTGCATTTATTTCCATTGAATACACAGGTCTATGGGTTTGAAGGAGAGAGAAAGCCTATCATGAAATTAATGTTTTGACATCACTTTTAAAGAAGGGTTTGGATTCATTTGGGGAGAGGGCAGAGGGCGCTCGCACGACAGAGAGGTTGCTCAAGGCTGTGCTGTGGGCTAATGCCAGGTGTGTGGGGATGCGGGAGAGCCCGGTGCTGTGTTCAGGAGCAGGAGCCATTGGAAGGGCTGGTCAGGATGCCAGAACACCCTAAGTGAGACGTGCTGTCAGTATAGGATGGTCAGCCCCCAAGATGGAGGCTTTTGGGCCGGGGCTTTTCCTCGTGCATCACTGAGTCTCACTAAAGAGCAGCTTTAGTGATATAGGCAGTCCTGAACTACAAATATCTGGTTTATGTATGACTCAAACTTATGAACAGAGGCTATTACAGTGATAGGTAAAGGTAGTGGCGCCTGTGGCTCATTGAGTAGGGCACTGGCCCATATACCGAGGGTGGCGTGTTCCAACCTGGGCCCGGCCAAACTGCAACAAAAAATAGCCGGGCATTGTGGTGGGTGTCTGTAGTTCCAGCTACTCAGGAGGCGGAGGCAAGAGAATCGCTTAAGCCCAGGAGCTGGAGGTTGCTGTGTGCTGTGACGCCTCAGCACTCTACCGAGGGTGACAAAGTGAAACTCTCTCTCTAAAAAAAAAGTAGCTGTTCCAACTTACATACAAATTCAACTTAACACATCTACAGAACCTATCTTGTTCATAACTCGGGGACTGTAATGTGCAAAAGGGGATAGAGTGGAGAGAACTGGAAACAGGGAGAGATGTTCTGGAAGTAGCCTGTGGGTAGGAGGAGTACTTTGGTTTGGGCAAAAATCCAGAAAAAAAACAAACAACAATGACAAAACAAATAAACAAAAAAGCAAATAATACAAACTTTATGAAATTCTTTTTTTTGAGTCCCACTCTGTTGCTCAGGCTAGAGTGCAGTGGCATCGTCATAGCTCACAGCCACCTCAAACTTCCAGGTTCGAGGGATCCTCTTGCCTCACCCTCCTGAGTAGCTAGGACTGTAGGTACCCACCATGATGCCTGGCTAAGTTTTCTATTTTTAGTAGAGACAGGGGTCTCTTTCTTGCTCAAGCTGGTCTTGAACTCCTGAGCTCAAGTAGTCTCAGCCTCCCAGAGTGCCAGAATTACAGGTGTTAGCCACCATGCCCAGCCATGGAATTCTTCTACAAATTGACGTAGGCCTTATTCACACTCTGCTTCCTACAAACTACTCTTTCATGAACTAATTTCCTTCCCTTGAAGGTTTTTTTTTTTTGAGACAGAGTCTCACTATGTCACCCTCAGTAGAGTGCTGTGGCATCACAGCTCACAGCAACCTCAAACTCTTGGGCTTAAGCAATTCTCTTGCCTCAGCCTCCCAAGTAGCTGGGGCTACAGGTGTCCGCCAGAATGCCCGGCTGTTTTTTTGT
>CAUYRH010045442.1:0-10534 GCA_963574655.1 Perodicticus potto
AACCTCCAATTACTGGGCTCAAGCAAGTCTCCTGCCTCTGCCTCCCAAGTAGCTGGGACTACAGGCGCCAGCCACAACGCCCGGCCATTTTTTGGTTGCAGCCATCATTGTTGTTTGGCGGGCCCGGGCTGGATTCGAACCTGCCAGCTCAGGTGTACGCGGCTGGCACCTTAGCCACTTGAGCCACAGGCGCCAAGCCCTGTCTATACTTTTTATGATAGCCCTTATGTTTAAGTTTATTACTATTATCTTATTTTGGGCTTCCTACTGACTCTGCCTTTTCTTTGTTTCTTTTCTCTTTTTCTTCCAGTTGGATTGTTTGAGTTTTATTGATTGCTCCCTTTTTCCTCTGTATTACAGATATATTTTTAACATTCTCCTTAGAACTTATTTGGCTTCTTGATTTTTAGGATTTTAAGTCTTTAATCAATTCTAAAACTTTCCTAGCCATTATCACTCTGAATAATGCTTCCTTTCCATTATCTACCCTCTTACCTTCTGAAAATCCCATTTTATGTATATTAGAACTTCTCATTCTATCCTATTTGTTTCTTAACCTCTCTTTCATATTTTTTATCTCTTACTCTCTCTAAGCTACTTTCTGTGAAATTTCCTCTGTCCTGCCTTTCAATTCCTTAATTCTCCTTTAGCTTTCTCTAATCTGTCTATTGAGTCTTTAATTTTAATGACTATATATTTGTATTTTTATTAGTTAATATTATTTATTTTTCAAATCTGCCTCCTTTTAAAATAATTTCTTATTCACTTTATATATATTTCAAGTTCTTTTAAGTCTTTGATCATTGAAATATATCTATATTAATTCGATAGTTCTATTATCATAAGTTTTTGAAATACAATCTGGCAGTCATTTGGTCTGCTGACTCTTGCTCAGAGTGGACTCCATCCCTACAAATACTGGGCATTGTGGCTGGTGCCTGGAGTCCCAGATACTCCAGAGGCTGAGGCAGGAAAATCACTTGAGCCCAAGAGTTTGAGGTTGCTGTGAGCTGTGCCACCCCAGCACTCTACAACGGGTGACAAAATGAGACTCTGTCCATAAAATAAAATAAAATAAGTTTGAAAAACTGTGTAACAGTATCCTTCAAATCTGAGTTTGTACATAGACCTAACTCCAATCATTTTTCTCTTAGATATTTGCCCAACAGTGATATCTTATGTTTGACCAAAATTAACATGCTAGAATGTTCAAGCAATACTATTCACAATATCCCCACGCTGGGAACCACACAAATGTCCTGGATGAATTTTCAGTCCTAAGCGCCAGGCTACCAAAATCAGCCTGTACATCCCCTACCCCATCACCAAGCGATGCCACCATATCGATCGGCAACCTGGACCCCGGCCATGCACAGAGTAACCCCTGGGCCTGACAAGGATGCTCCATGCCCTTTCAGTTCCCTCTTCATTTGGCCCTGGAGATTTCCTTTACTTTCTTATGAGCTCAGGTCTATGCTGAAAAGGCTGTATGCAACAGCTCACTCAGGAAATCAAGAAGTTTTGCAGCAGAGTATTACCAGGTCACCTAGTTCATAATATGCCCCATCATCTTTCTATGTCCCCACCTAGATATAAAGATTCTTCCTGGAACTGTTTTTGCAGAATAAAGATAATATTTGATTGCAAAGGGCTCGGCGCCTGTGGCTCAACGGGCTAAGGCGCCAGCCACGTACACCTGAGCTGGCGGGTTCGAATCCAGCCCGGGCCTGCCAAACAACAATGACGGCTGCAACCAAAAAACGGCCGGGTGTTGTGGCGAGCGCCTGTAGTCCCAGCTACTTGGGAGGCGGAGGCAAGAGACTCGCTTGAGCCCAGGAATTAGAGGTTGCTGTGAGCTGTGATGCCACGGCACTCTATCCAGGGTGATAGCTTGAGGCTCTGTCTCAAAAAAAAAAAAAAAAATATTTGATTGCAAAGGAGAAAGCAGAGAGGAAAAGAGAAAATAGCTTTCACTTTATTCCCTGGCTGTTCTAAGGGTCCATTTCTGGTCCTGTGAGGTTGGCATCTATTTCTGGAACCCCCTAACCATCTAGCTGAGCAGCTGTGCACCTGTCAGGCCCTGGAGAGGCTCTGTGCAGGGCTGGGGTCCAGGTTGCCAGGCACCACCAACCGGGACATGCTGAGAAGGTGGTCTTAGAGAGTCACTCTCACTTTCTGCTCTCCCACTGGCTCCTGTGTGGACTCCCCTTCAAGGTCACACATCTCATATAGAACAACCCAAGTTCAATCACCAGGTGCAGACTGTATGTCTTGTGTCCTGATTTTCAAATAGCCCAGGAGGCTGTGATGGTGAGTTTTCTGCTGACCACTTCTCTGTGGTTGAGTAAACGGGCTTCACAGTTGGGGATACAACTGGGGTTTCTTAGGCTCCACTGTTGTCTCCAACCTGTGGCTAAAAAGAAGTGTTGGTGAACAGAGAGAGGTTAAGAATTAACGGGGCACTCTACGTGCCAGGCACTGTGCAAAGTGCTTTATGTGAACTAACTCATTTAATTGTTAAGGCAATCCTAAAGGCATATATCTATATAAATATCCCCATTTTTCTGATGAACAATTGAGGTTCCAAGAGGTTATGTAACTTGCTCCAAGTGACACAGCTCAGTGACAAAACCAGGACTGAAACTCAGCAGGTCTGGCTCGTGTCCTGGACCCCTGCTGATCCCAGAGAGTCATCACTCTTCTTGTTTTGGGGTCCAAGTGAGCCCTTCAGCGGGGCAGGGGTGAGAGAGGGGTTCTCAGGGACCCTCCCTGTCAGGATCTCCATAAGCCCTTCATTTCTCTCTTCTGACCACCAACGTGTCTGTCCTCTCCCACCCTTTGTAGCTAAGGTCTCCTTGCGTGCAGTGTTCTTCCCATCTCCCTCAAATCCACTTTTCCCACCAACCAAGGAGGATCCCCTCCCCATCCCCCAGCTCTGACCCAGGGCAAACCTAGACCTCTCCCCTCAGGCTCCTAAGAAGGAGCAGCATGCCCAGCTGACCCTAATACCATGGCTGCCTCAGGACAGGGCTGGTTTTTCCTTCACTGGGAGCACCAGGCCATTGTTCCTCTAGGACAGTGTTTTGCAAACTTTTCTTATCTCATGTCACACTTGAACCTATAGTTAAACTTCCATGGCACACTTAAATTATGTTGATCAAAAAAAAGGAATAAAAAAAGGAATATACTTACTATTGTTCGAACTTATTTCAAAAGTAATTTAATAAATGATCTTTAAAATTTTTTTGTGGCACACCAGTTGAAAATCACTGCTCTAGGAAGAGGGGTATCTCTGGGAAGCAATGGTATGCGCCTGCAGGCACCAACCGTCTTCAGTGGGTGTGGTTTAAAACCCATCATAAGAAAGTTACCCTCAAATAAGGCATCCTACGTGTCTCCTGTTAAGAGCTATACTAGCTGTATCCTTGCTACGTGGCTCAGAGCAGTGGCAGCAAAAGGCATGACAGAGATGTCTGAGGCAGACCTAGCAGTCAGCCGGCCAGGCCAGGCATCAAATCAAATTCCAGGTCTTGATCACCAGCAAAACTCTGCAGTCAGCCAAAGGTTCCTGCTAATCAGCCTCAATTCAGTTATTTAGGAGGAACATCAGTCTACTGTAGGACCCCACAGCCAAAGGATGATTTTAAGAAAGCCATGATGGCTTGGCGCCTGTGGCTCAAGCAGCTAAAGCGCCAGCCACGTACACCTGAGCTGGCGGGTTCGAATCCAGTCTGGGCCCGCCAAACAACAATGATGGGCTGCAACCAAAATACAGCCAGGCGTTGTGGCAGGAGCCTGTTGTCCCAGCCTCTTGGGAGGCGGAGGCAGGAGAATTGCTTGAGCCCAGGAGTTGGAGGTTGGTATGAGCTGTGATGCCATGGCACTCTATCCAGGTTGACAGCTTGAGGCTCTGTCTCAAAAAAAAGAGAAAGAAAGAAAGTCATGATGGACCCAGAAGAAAGACCACTGGGCCAGGAGTCTGAGCACAGTGCTAGAATCCAATCCAATGACAAAGCCTCAACTGTGTAGCCCCTTGCAATCCATCTGGAGCCTACCCTGCTTCCCTACAGGGAGAGAGGGGGAACTAGAGTTCCTTGTTGGGCTAACCCAGGTGGCATCTTAATGCCCTTTCAACAAAGACTCAACTGTGATTCACTCAGTCTGTAATATCTGCCATTGAATAAACATCATGGGCAGCCATAGCAATGCATTATCACCGCTGTCCCAACAACCCAGTGACATTGTTCTTATTAACACCCTTTTCAGAAACGGGCACAGTAATTTGCCAAGATGCCAGAGCAGGTTGGAGGGAGGTTTGGGCCCAATTCCATCTACCTCTAAGGCTGCCTCTGACACATTACCGACTTACTCAGCAACAGGAAGTGGACGGCACAGATAGTGCCCTGGTGGAGACCTGCCCGGAAAATGGGCACTTCCTGAGCAAAATGGCCATAGCCACAGGCCTTGTGAACCGCAGCCTGAAACCATTAACCACAGGACCATCTCACGTCTAGAAATAGGCTCCCTTTGTCCACACATCCCAATACACAAACAACCACCCCATTACCCAGGAGACCACGAACAAAGGGAGCAAGAGAGAGATGGCCAGAACAGGGCACACGTAAGATGTTGTACAGGCAGAGAGAAAAGGAAAACGATCTGAAGGCAGAGCACACCAGGATGTATTAGCAACATATGACATGCTGGCTTTTACAATGATGCCTGCCCTCCTTATGTGAGGAGTGTACACAAATGAGGCTGTATTTTCAACTACGTCACATGTACTGCCTTGCAACCGAAAACAATATTGGTGCTTCGTGTGCTGCACTGAGCTGTTTTATATACAGAATCACCTGGCACAGCTCCTGTCCCCAAGATGCGATTTAACGTTTTCGTGGGGGGTGAGAGGCGGTTGGAGGGGAGGCGCGGGGGAGGGGAGCAGCGTGCTCTGCGGGCCACACTCAGGCGCTGACATTGCTGGGCATGATGGATGCTGCCAGCACCGTTGCTTAGCAACCCAATACCCTTCAAGAACATCCAGCAGCCTCGCTGGCTCGCAGAAGCAGGCAGGGCTGGTTCAGCATGGCACTGGGCATGGAAAGATAATAATGGGTTTTTTCCAGTTATTAATAATCATTCTTCCTGATTTCCCATACAGATCAATATACCTTAGTGTACCCAGAGGCCTCTACCCAGCTGGCGCTGGAAAAAGCCCAGGGTTTTTAAATTGCCTCGCAAATGGCTTCAGAGAGTAGTGGAATTTTACTGGCTGGTCCCGTGACGCTCCTTCACTCCCAGGCCCACACTGTAACATAAAGGCTGATCTCCACGGCCTGACTCACCAGCATACCTTCAGATAGTTGTTTGTCAGCCCTGTCGTGAGTCATGGTTTCTTCGGCTTTCTCTTTTCACAAAACTGAAACACTTGACATTTTAGAATGGGGTTGGGGGAAGGTTTCGAATTCTTTTTAAAAGACATGCTGCGGCTTAGTGTGCAAGTGTGGTGTGGAGGAAGAGGCAATGGCTGTGTGAACAGGTAAACAGGAGTGAGGTTCTGCACACCATCTCCTGGAAAGCCAGCAGGGTTGGAGGAAGCTGTCATTTGTGTCAGGGAGGAATGGGGACGCCCCTGGGCTATATGTCCTAGGAGGGACAAGGTGCCGGCCAGCATTTCATCCTCCGTCCTTTGCTTCCCAGCAGCGTAACACCCACCCCCTCTATCCCCCAACGGAGAGGTCTGCTTCGTTTTGTGCAGCGTGATAACAGAACCATGTAACGCTTTAAGAAAAATCCTGCAGGAGTTACAAGAAGCAAGGAAAACTGGGATTTAAAATGAGAAAAGAGAGAAGTGGAACTACCCCAAGGCAGCTGTGCTGGAGCAGACAGTTGGTGGGGCCCTGGGGTCAGGTTCTGATCTGATAAAAAGCAGGTGGGTGATGAACATCACGCTTATTTGCGTCTCATGCTCTCCATGAAGCCCTCAACCTCTCAGATTCATTCAGTGAGAGAGCACAGCCTTTCCCCGAGTGCGAACCCCTGGAAGTCAGGCACCATGTCTCGCATCTCTGTTGTATCAACCCGGCACCATATCGGATGTAGAATGATACTCAGTGCATGCTGCTTGTTTATATGAGGAGATGGCTACATGAAAGAATTAATTAACTAAATCCAATTAACCTCTTGAAATCCTTATTTGTTCTCATGCTTAACAGGATGGATTCGACATGCCCTGTCAACTCCCAGAAAAGTAACAAGGATCTAGGGGTTGATGCAACTGAAAGCATTTGGAATGTCACAGAATCCCGTACTGTATGAAGCACTAGGAGATGAGAAAAGGTGACAATGATTAAAGTGTTCCCAAAGCAGGGGGAAAGGACCATTTCTGTACATAGGTAAATTAGGGAAGGAGAAAGTTCAAGCCAATACAAAGTACTTCCTGATCAGATTGGGGTAATGCCTGAAATTTCCACAATATTTGCTTCTTTAGATCAAGACATTGGAAAATCCATATTAAAAATGTGAATGCTTTCTGGCAGCAGCAATTTATTAATCCATTGTCAACATCAAGGGCTTTAGTTAAATTTATTAAATCTGCTCCCAGAATGCAAGACACTTAGGGATCGAGACCTGAGACAGGTAATTATTTTTTTACTTTGCTTTATGGAAATGTACAAATGTATACAAAACTAGAGGTAATGGCACTATAAACCCCGATGTGCTCATCAGCCAGTTTCAACAATCATCATCCTACGACCAATCTTATTTTTCCCCTACTCAGCACACATTGGATTAATTTGAAATAAATCCAAAACCTCATAGTATCTCATTCATACATAATTCAGTATATAACTCTAGAATATAAAGACTTTTTAAACATAACCACAATACCTAAAAAATAACAGTAATTGCTTAATATCAAATATCATCAAATATCTGGTCAATGGTCAAAGATCAAATTTTCCTAATAAAATAGATCTTTTTTAATTAATTAGAGTTTTGGCAAAATTGACCAGATTAGTAGTACTGACTAGTAAGACAGTTCCCATGAATGCTCTGTCCCCACGCATGCAGAACCTCCTCTACTCTGGGCATAGCAATGCCTTTGTTACAACGGACGGACCTGTGTTGACAATCATGATTGCCCAAAGTCCATAGTTTAGTCTCAGTGTTGTACATTCTGTAAGTATGGAGAAAAGTGTATTGACACATACCCACCACTGTAGAGTCATACAGAACAGTCTCACCACCCTAAAAGTCCTCTGTGCTCGGCCTCTTCATCCACACCCCCTGCAACTGCTAATGTCCATCATTTTGCTTTTTCCAAAGTGTCATATAGCCAGAATCACACAGTAGGTGTGGCCTCTTCAAATTAGCATCTTTCAGTTGGTAATATGCATTTGAGTTTTATTCCAAGTCTTTTGATGGCTTGATAGCTTGTTTCTTTTTAGTCTTGAATAGTATTCCACCGTATAGGTATACCCCAGTTTGTCCACTCACCTACTGGAGGGCATCTTAGTTGCTTCTAAGTTTTGACAATTATGAATGAAGCTGCTAAAAACATCCACATGTAGGTTTCTGTGTGGACATACGTTTTGCACTCATTTGAGTAAATACCAAGGAGCATAATTGCTGAATCATATGGGAAGAGGATGTTTTATGAGAAACTGGCGAGCCTTCTTCCAAAGTGGCTGCACCATCCAACATTATCACCAACCAAGAATGAGAGTTCCTGTTGCTCCGCATCCTCGCCAGAGTTCGTTGTCAGTGTTTGGGATTTTGGCCATTCTAATAGATGTGAAGTGCTATCTCTTGTCATTTTTATATGCAAATCCCTAACAACATACAATGTTGACAGTCTTTTTATGTCTACTTGCCATCTGTATATTACATCTTCTTTGGTAAGGTATCTGTTCAGGTCTTTTGCCTATTTTTTAATCAGACTGTGCCTTTTTTTATTGTTGAGTTTTAACTGTTCTGTTTTCATGTGAAAAGTGGTTAGATGCAGAACATGACAAGGGCTGGTCCTAGGAGTACAGCCAGAGGAAGAAGGATGTGAATTTCACCTACTTCCTGTTTTGTTTTTTACTTTCACAATTATTGAGAGCAATCCTCACATGACGAAGGACACAGACGCAGAAGTCGAAATATGAATTACTCTTCCTATTAACACCCACCAGCTTTTACAGCTGCTATAAAAGTAACAAAGATCTGGGTTTTCTTAACCTGGCAGTAGTAGAGATTATTTAATCCTGTTGTCAACTCCACCTAATTGTAGATAAGTCAGACAGACTAGTCTAAGCCTCAGTTTCCTTATAAAATAGAGATGATAATAGGACCTACCTCATAGGGCTCTTAGGAGAATTAAAGAAGATAATGTATGTAAAGCACTTAGAAAAGCTCTTGGCACTGAACAGCCATAATGAACATGAACTATTGTGTTGTTTCTCCCTAGTCTCCTTGGAAACCAGAGCTGTGGGCAAGCTGACTCTGGATGAGGAGCCTAACGGCCCATCATGGCATGGCCTCTCCTCTGTTTCATAAAATACTGAATTTGAACTACTACAAACTCATGTTCCTCAAAGTGTGGATTTGAGACCACCTGCATCCAACTCACGTAGAACAATTATTTAAAATGGAGACCTCTAATCCCTGTGCAATTCTTAAGAACATGAACTTTGAGAATTTCTGCCTTAAGCTTACCTGAATGGTCATGGAGCGACTTTGCCGACCAGAGAGAAAATGGGGTGCCTACAAGGGAAGTGCAGCAGTAGGGACCTAGGTCTGGGATGGGAAGGCTGGCAGGGGACCCAGGCCACTTATTACTTGTGGAATGCAATTAATAAGGACTCCCTCACAGAGCCCCAGTGGGGGCCAAATGAGATTCCCTAGGATGGGCAAATAGATTCCATTCATCAACTAACGTACAATGTTACTTGTACTGTTATTATCCCAATTCCGAGAACCTAAATATAGAATTCCTACTTGGTACTTCCAAAAGAAGACCATGTGGTCTAATGATTTCCATAACAAAGGACGCTACTCCTCAGAGTCCCATCCATTCATTCATTAACAAATATTTATTGAGTGTCAATTCTTTGCCAGGCAGTGTGCTGGCAAAAAAACAGGGACCAAAGCAGTTACATTCCCTGTTCTCTTCTCTTCTCCCCTGTAATGGGCTCGGAAATATCCAAGGACAAAGAAGGGACAGGGAGAAACTTAAAACAAAGATCAAAAACCCTAGAGCTAGCCAAGGACTTTAACTTTAATCCTCCAGTTCCTTCACAGAACTGGTGAGGACCCAGAGCCAAAGTGGTGAAGTAGCTCCACACCCGCCCTGAGTCAGTAGCGAGAAAGGTACTTGTTCCTTAGTTCTGGGAACTCTTCTTACCTTGTCTGTTTTGCAAAGAAACAAAACAAATATTGAGTTGCTCTCTCTGTGTCACCAGAATGAATCTCTTGAGTTAATGCCAACAGAATTCTTCCCACGTTACGCAGTGCTATTAAATTTTCATTTTTCATTTAATTTAAAGCAGATTACAAAACAGTATACAGAGTGTTTCTAATTGTCATTTTGGAAACAATATATATGTGATGTTTACATGTGCGTAGCAAGATGGGTGTACAAATCAACGCTTATCAATAGTTAGTCCCTAGGGACTAGGATTATGGGAGCTTTTAATTTTCTTCTTTATATTCCTGGAACTTTCTCAGAATTTTCTAAGTCTACAATGAACACAAATTACAGTACTTCTGATAGGAGGTTATTTCAATAGTAATGTTTGGTTCTTTTTTTTTCTTAAGTCAGTGTTTTGCCTTTTTGATACTAAATCTGATCTCATAAGAGGTTTCTAGAATCTTCTTGTCCAGGTTACACCTAAAAATGAAACTCAGAAGAGATGCAGCTCAAAATAGTGACCTTTTACTAGAACTCCTCTAAGACGTTCTCGGGTCTGTCCAGGCAAAGACCAGCAACTAATCTACGAATATTTCTGGATCCCTAACAAGTACAAGGCACTGTATTGTGCTGGAAGGTCAAAGTCAGATAAAAAGCAATCCTGATCTTCAAGAAACTTGCAACTTGGCTAAGGAACAAAGGTGTAAACACATACCAAGTTTACTAACAAAACGTGATCAAGAGTGTGGTTTGGGGAAGCCCACTGTATGCCAGACCAGCAGTTTGTTTAGGGGCTGTGGGAGCCAAAAGGCAAACAGGAGATGCAGAGATCTCCTGGGTGGGGCCCTAAAGACAACAGAGCCATGATTTTCAACCAATGTGCCTCAGCACCCTGGTGTGCTGCAAGAGGATCTTAGGTGTGCCTCAAAAAATTTTAAAGATCATTAATAAAATTATTTTCGCTCGGCGCCTGTGGCTCCATGGGTTAGGGCGCCAGCCACGTACACCTGAGCTGGCTGGTTCGAATCCAGCCCGGGCCACCAAACAACAATGACGGCTGCAACCAAAAAATGGCCAGGCGTTGTGGCAGGTGCCTGTAGTCCCAGCTACTTGGGAGGTGGAGGCAGGAGACTCACTTGA
>CAUYRH010045443.1:0-10003 GCA_963574655.1 Perodicticus potto
CACCTGTAGTCCCAGCTACTGAGGAGGCAGAGGCAAGAGACTCGCTTGAGCCCAGGAATTGGAGGTTGCTGTGAGCTGTGATGTCACAGCACTCTATCCAGGGTGACAGCTTGAGGCTCTGTCTCAAAAAAAAAAAAAAGAGAGAGAAGCAGCCATGAACTGTAAGCACCTAAAGGTCCAAGACCATGTAAACCCCACTTTCCAAGTCAAAGAAATGAGGCCACAGAAAAGGAGGAGAAGGGGCTGGTCCAAATATCAGAAACCAAGGTTGCAGATGTCTAGAGAAAGCACTTTGTATCTGGTTAGTACTCTACAATCTCTTTGCTTTCACATTTTAAATTAAAATTATTTGCTTATCACAAAACAGTTACCTGTTTGGTGTCTTTACTAAATAGCCCTTTTTTCTACTCATATGAACATACCTGCATTTTTTTTTTTGTTAGAGACAGAGTCTCACTTTGTCGCCCTTGGTAGAGTGGCGTGGCTTCATAGCCCACAGCAACCTCCAACTCCTGGGCTTGGGCAATTCTCTTGTCTCAGCCTCCCGAGTAACTGGGACTACAGGTGCCTACCACTACGCCCAGCTATTTTTTTGTTGCAGTTCAGCTAGGGTGGGGTTTTAACCCACCACCCTCGGTATTTGGGGCCGGCGCCCTACTTACTCAGCCATAGGTGCCACCCCTGCGTTTTTTTAATTTAAATTTTTTTTATTGTTTGGGATTCATTGAGGGTACAAAGATTTAGGTTACACTGATTGCGTTGGTTAGATAAAGTCGCTCTTATAATTGTGTCCCGCCCCCAAGAGGTGTGCCATATATCCGGGTCCCCCTCCTCCTCTCTCCTCCCCTTTCCCTGCTCCCTCATTCCCCTAACTCTCCCACCCCTTGTATTAGCTCATCTGCTGCCTTCATATTAGAATAGAGTACATTGGATTCTTGCTTCTCCATTCTTTTTTTTTTTTTTTTAAGACAGAATCTCAAGCCATCACCCTGGATAGAGTGCTGTGGCATCACAGCTCACAGCAAACTCCAATTCCTGGGCTCAAGCGAGTCTCTTGCCTCCGCTTCCCAAGTAGCTGGGACTGCAGGCACCCACCACAACGCCCAGCCATTTTTTGGTTGCAGCCGGCATTGTTGTTTGGCGGGCCCGGGCTAGATTCGAACCTGCCAGCTCAGGTGTACGTGGCAGGCGCCTTAGCCCGTTGAGCCACAGGCACCGAGCCTTGCTTCTCCATTCTTGTGATGCTTTACTAAGAATGGGTTCCACCTCCATCCAGGTCAATACAAAAGATGTAAAGTCTCCATCTGTTTTAGTGACTCCATGGTGTACATATACCACAGCTTGTTAATCCATTCCCAGGTAGGTGGGGCATTTATGTTGTTTCCACACTTTGGCAAGTGTGAATTGAATGCAATGAACAGTCTCGTACAAATGTCCTTATGATAAAAAGGTTTTTTTTTTCTTTTGGGTAAATGCCTAGTAATGGGATTGCAGGATCAAATGCAAGGTCTAATTTGAGTTCTTTTAGGATTCTCCATACTTCCTTCCCAAAAAGGTTGTGTAGGTAGTTTGCAGTCCCACCAGCAGTGTAAAAGTGTTCCCTTCTCTCCACAGCCATGCCAGCATCTGCAGCTTTGAGACTTGATGTGGGCCATTCTCAAATGTAATACTACTATAATATTTTATAATTTTTCCCCCTCTAAATTCTCCCTCCCTTGTAGTTATTCATGACCTCAAAGTACTATACTGAATGGATGTGTAACTGACCCTTGATTATTGAGCATTTAGGACTTAAATTTTAGATTTTCTCCAGTTTTATCCAGTTTTCTGCTACAAAGAGCATCCTAATAGGAGACTTTTTGTTCAGTTTCATAATTATTGCCTTTCTAAAGCAATCCATGATCTGGACAACTGCTGTCCAAAATGTTGTGACTTCAGCCTCCTCCAACCATACATGAGAGGACTCATTTCTTCAGCCCTCCCTAACACAGATGGGGTTCTATAACTTTTTTCATCTTTTACAGTTTAAATAGGTAGAAATTCCATTTCTCTGCTTACTACAGAAAATTGAACACTGTTCATGGGTTATTAGCCATATATATTTCATTTTTTAATAACCTTCCTAGTCAGACATTTCCTTTGCTCATTTTTCTATTGTACTCTATTGTTTTTTCCTTAATTGTTTCTAAGAGGTCTTTGTATATTAAGAATATTAATCCATTGCCTCACATGTTACAGCTCCTGTTAGTTTTTTTTTTTTTGAGACAGAGCCTCAAGCTGTCACCCTGGAGAGAGTGCCATGGCATCACAGCTCACAGCAATCTCTAATTCCTGGGCTCAAGCGAGACTCCTGCCTCCGCCTCCCAAGCAGCTGGGACTACGGGCCCCCGCCACAACGCCTGGCCATTTTTTGGTTGCAGCTGTCATTGTTGTTTGGCAGGCCCAGGCTGGATTTGAACCCGCCAGCTCAGGTGTACGTGGCTGGCGCCCTAGCCTGTTGAGCCACAGGCGCCGAGCCTCCTGTTAGTTTTTTATTTTGTCTATTTGGTGTTTTTTCATGATTATGGAGTTAACCCTGTAAGTATTTCCTTTGCCATTTCTGCTTCGCATGGTTAGCAAAAAGGCTTTACACCATAAGGGTAAAATTATCTGTATTTTCTTCTAAATCTTTTTTTTTTTTTTTTTTTTTTTTAGACAGAATCTAACTATGTCGCCCTTGGTAGTGTGCTATGGCATCACAGCTCACAGCAACCTCAAACTCTTGGGCTTAAGCAATTCTCTTGACTCAGCCTGCCAAGTAGCTGGGACAACAGGTGCCCACAATAGCCCAATGCCTGGCTATTTTTTTGTTGTTGTTGCAGTAGTCATAGTCGTTTAGCTGGCCCGGGCCAGGCTCTAACTCACCAGCCTCGATGTATGTGGCCAGCACCCTGACTGCTGAGCACAGATGCCGAGTCATCTTCTCCTTTTTTTTTTTTGAGACAGAGTCTTACTATTTCGCCCTGAGTAGAGTGCCCTGGTGTCACAGCTCACAGCAACCGCAAACTCTTAGGCTTAAGCAATTCTCTTGTCTCAGCCTCCCAAGTAGCCGAGACTACAGGCGCCCGCCACAACGCCCGGCTATTTTTGTTGTTGTTGTAATTGTCATTGTTGTTTAGCAGGTCTCAGCTGGGTTTGAACCCACCAGCCCCAGTGTATGCAGCCGGCACCCTAACCACTGAGCTACAGGTGCCCTCCCGAGCCTTCTTCTAAATCTTACTAAAAATCATGGCAAGTAATCCATTTGTTTAAATTTGTGTCTGACTTGAAATTACTTTAGTTGTGGTATGATTCAGAATCTAATTTTGTTTTTTCTTTCCTCAAATGGTTAGTCAATTGTTCCAATCATTCCATTTATTGCCCCGTTTCAAAACAGTGGCACTTTGGACATTTTGGGCTGGATAATTCTTTGTTGTGGAAAGCTACCTGGTACAAGGTAAGATGTGCGGCAGCATCCCTGACCTCTATTAGATTCCAGTTGCATCCCCCTCCAGTAGTGAGACATCAAAAACGTCTCCTGACATTGCCCAGTGCTTCCCACTGTGATTCTGTGAAGCAAAATCACACCCAATTGAGGACCACTGATGTTACCCTTTCCCCGGTGATTTGAAATAGCCACTTTTACCACGTAGTAAATTCTTATATATCATATACACCAGGCCTACATCAGGCCTTTCCATTCAGTTCCAAGGAGATAATGTCTGGTTTTGGACTCGTATTACCAAACTACTTTCTTATTGTGGTTTTGTATTAACTTTTAAATCAGTTTATGTTCTTGCTTTCCCAGCCTCTCTCTTTTTTAATCCTCTATGGAGGACACTTAATCTTATCGTGCTATTGGGTGAGAATGAAACAAGAGAGACCCAGGCAGAATCTGGGGCAAAGGGGGGGCCCCACCTTTGTGCCAAGGAGCTGCTTGCTGGGTGAGGCCAGCAGACATGGCTGCTGAAGGCTGATAGGGGAAAGGACACTGATAGGGGAAAGGGCACCCGTAGCACCTAGAAGCCGTATCTCCAGGGTCACCTGCTGAAACCAGAGAGGAGGAGCTACAGCAAACAAAACAGGAAGATGGGGCGTTCCTAAGTGGGGCTGTGGAAGGCTGGAGTGGGGGACAGGACATCTGCGATTATTTTCAGGGCATCTAGACACCTGTTGTTCCATGAGGAGCTGAATACTATCCTGTAGCCTCCCTTTTTTTTTTTGGAGACAGAGTCTCACTCTGTTGCCCCAGGTGGAGTGCCATGGCATCACAGTTCGCAGCAACCCCTTACCTCAGCCCCCCAAGTAGCTGGGACTACAGGTACCTGCCACTACACCTGGCTAGTTTTTCTATTTTTAGTAGAGACAGGTGTTTCGATCTTGCTCAGGCTGGTCTCAGACTCCTGAGCTCAGGCAATCCACCCACCTTGGCCTCCAGAGTGCTAGGATTATAGCTGTGAGCCACCACATTCAGCCTGGAGAGTAGCCCTTTATACCTCTGTTTAGTGGAGGAGTCTTATTCTAGTGGGTACGGCTGATGGTACCCTCCCTAAGGACAAAGAACTCAGGTCCCCCTTACTGCTGGGAAGGAGGCTCCTGCCTTTGCCGAGGACTGTTGGGATTAACACTCAGGGGTGCCTTCCCTAGAAGCACACAGCCTGGAGGTTCTAGTATTTTCAGTTCCATCTTCTCAGAAGGGCCTTGCTGTGGTTACCAGGTGGGCTCCCCACTATGGCAGGGGCTTAGGCTCTGTCTCTGACTGTCCAACAGCTCAGATCAAAGAAGTGACTGGCATCTCAAGGGTACCAGTTAGGTTGGTTCCAGTTGCAAAAAACAGAAGACACATCTCAAACTGGTTTAAGTAGTAAAAAGAAATGAATAGGTCACATCACAGGACAGTCCACAGGGACACAACAATGTTACCAGAACCTATTCTTTCCCAGACTCTGTGCTATAGTAGTGGCATTGTTGGTAAAGGCTTGGATTTTAGTGCTCTTAGATAGACACCCTGAGTTGCGTGATTCACTTTCAGAAGTGGCAGAAAATTCTTTGCTCCAAAATCCCTGCAAAAAGTCCTGAGACTCACTAAACAGACCAGAGCTGCTCCTCTGTCCATCCTGCAGGAGAGCAGAATGGGCTTGTCTTGACTGGCTTAGAGCTGGACTCACAGAAGTCCCCCACTGGAAATCTGAGACCGTGGGGAAAGGGGAAAGGAGGAGGGAATGGAATCTGGGATACCACAAGTGTCCAGTGTGCCAGGCTTTCTGAAGCAACAGGAAGAGAAGCAGGTTTGACATGCTTGTTGCATTGGAGAAACTTTGCCTCCTCTATCTTCAATGGACTCAAACATCATTTGTCTTTATTATGTCTTTATAATTTCCTCCCAGGCTCAAGACTCAAAAACCCTATCAGCCTCAGGTCATAGCCAAAAAGGTAAGCATTGGACATACATGTGATCTACATCAGGATCGAGAGCCCCAAGGTCTGGCAAAGCCAGGTTCTTGATGTATGTTCTAGCCAGACTCTCAATAAAGGGCACATGCAAAGCTCAAAGGGGTCATGTGACAGGTGTTTTGTCTGAGAAACAAATTGTGGCTAGTATAGCAAAAAGCACCATGAGGAAGACAGCTGGCCTGCCATAGCCACTGCCCATCCTGAAATGCTTGGCTGCTCCAGGGTGCCAGAAGAGCTGCCCAGCAAGGAAGCAAGAGCCCTAGCCTGGTGTCAGGCCAACAGCTTTGCAAGGCAATGCCTGGAACAGCTGCCCTATCTCTCCAAAACATGTTTCTCATCACATGTCCCAGAAATTTTGCATCAGCCCATGAAGTAGGTCAGTGGCTCCTACCCATGAACTCTGCTGTTTTGTAAAAAGTTCTGCAAGTTGGGGGCAGGGGTTATTAGGGTAGGAGATGAGCTCCCTTTTCCCTACAGGCTAGGTGTGAACCAGGCTTAGCCTGTCATGGTACCATCATGCCTCAAGCTTCCCCCTGCAGTCAGGGTAGACCAAGCTGCCACAGGCCATGGGGTTGCACTGGGAAAGCCAGCATTGCACACCAGACATTCAGAAAATGACAGTAGTATCAGTGTCATTATAATGATGCTTGCAAATCAGACTTTTTTTAGTCTAGTACTTCACCCTCGTTCATTTATATGGAAGATCTTAACAAGAGTACAAGATCCCAACCATAAAATCCCAGAAATGGGTAACAGAGGCATCTCTACCATCTACAAAGTCAAAAATAACCTCCCGTGTGCTTTCAGGACCACGTATGGTGGCTCAAGCCTGTAAACCCAGCACACTGGAAGGCCGAGATGGGTACATCACTTAAGTTCAGGAGTTCAAGACAGCCTAAACAAGAACAAGACCCTGTCTCTACTAAAAATAGAAAAACTAGTTGGGTGTCATGGCAGGCACCTAGAATCTCAGCTACTCAGGAGGTTGAGGCAAGAGGATCGCTGGAGCCCAAGAGTTTGTGGTTGCTGTGAGCTGTGATGATGCCACGGCACTCTACTGAGGAAGACAGGATGAGATTCTGTCTCAAAAAAATAAAATATAATATAAAATAAAAATATAAAATAACCTCCTTTGTGCTTTCTTGTCCCTCTCCTTCTGTTGCCTTTGAAGACCCCAGAAGCACAGACTACAGGTTTCACGGAGGGACTCCCTTCTCTGCGCACAAGTAGACATCTCAGTGGTGTTCTTTGTTTCTTTCTTTTTTTTTTTTTTTTTTTGCAGAGTTTGGCCGGGGCCGGGTTCGAACCCACCACCTCTGGTATATGGGGCCAGCGCTCTACTCCTTGAGCCACAGGCACTGACTGTGTTCTTTGTTTCTATGGCATCCAGATCTTCTGCTGGGTGCAAGCTTTTCTGAAGGAGCTATTGCCAAAGCAGACACAAAAAGTCATTTCAATGGTCCTTAAATAATTTTCCATGAACTCTTTCACTTCAGGAGGGGGCAATCCACCTGGCATCTAGCAGTCTCATTTATCTCTTATTTGGAAGTACCTTACTGGTAGGATGTTTTCTCTGTGTGGAGGCACCAGATAAACTGTCCTAGCTTTGCTTTCACTTTCTCCACCACTGTAACGACAAGTTCGCTTGTGTGCTAGCTGTGTGACCTTGGATCGCTTTCCTAACCTCTGCAATGCCTTAAGTCTTCTCCGTAAGGTATAACTTCCCAATTGAGTTTATTGTGAGGAGTAAATGAGTTAAAGCAAGTGAATGTTAACTTAAGGCACGTTATGACTAATTTTGCACCACCCTAATTATTGTCTGATTTCCTTTAGCCTAACCCATCTAAAAATTACGTAACCCAGGAAATCTAAATTATACCTATTCCATAATTACACATTTAATTACAAAATAAATATGCACTGAAAGCAAAGACTAGTGCAGATCATGGAAAATGAAAATAGTAGATGGGGAATCATGAGTAGGCGATTTATAATGTACTGCTTATATATAATAACATGGGAAAAGTAAGCTCAAAAGAGTTGTATGAGGTGGACTTACAATAACATGGGAAAAGTAAACTCAGAGTTGTATGAGGTGGAAAAGCAATAAATATACATATTTTGTGATATCTGTGAAAGATTAAAAAATCTTCCTTTCAGCTTCTGCCTTAGCTATTGTTACATAACAAACTATCCCAAAATATAGTGGCTTAAAATAAGTAGTTTATTTTGCCCACACTTGGAGGATTTGGGATTTGAGAAGGGCTCAGCTCGGCTGCTGTTCTCTGTTCACATGGCATCAGCGGTGTGTCTCAGTTGCGGGACTGGAGATCACCCTTCAAGACGGCTTGGTGACACAGCTGCAGGCTAGGACCAGCTGATGGACATGAGCTCTGCCAAGGCTGCTGGCAGGGATGGGAGGGGAGAGATCTAGGTGCTGCTCCGTGAATCTACTCAGGCTACTTCACAGCACAGCAGCCTCAGGATAGTCAGACTTCTCTGGTGGCAACTATCTTTCTGTAGAACAGGTGTTTCAAGACACAGGAAGTGGGAGCTGCCAGCCTCTTATGGCTTAGACCTGGAAAGTGGCAGACACTTCCGCCAAATCCTATGGATCAAAGCAGTTGGAACCCACCTAGCTTTAAGGAGAGGGCGCATAGACCCCACTTCTGTGGGAAGAGGGTCAAAGAATCTGTGGCCATTCTCAAACTGTCACAGTTATCTTTTTCTTATGCCAGCTTGGCATGCTGGTGCCATAGATAAAATCATTACCACCATTTCTTGCCTTACATACTTCCCTATATTCTTTTTCCCTCTTACTCCTTCTCAATTCCTGGTCCTATGCCTTTCTCTCATACCCACTGATATTCATCTCCAGTTCCTGGTTCTAAAGCTCCCCTACATTCCAATGACTTCATATTAATCAAGAGCTTTGGAATCTGGCAGACCTGGGGCAGAACCAATTCTTATCAATTATTTGCTATGTCTCTGGACAAGATGCTTTTTTTTTATTTTTTGAGACAGAATCTCACTATATCACCCTAGGTAGAGTACCGTGGTGTCACAGCTCACAGCAACGTCAAACTCTTGGGCTTAAATGATTCTCTTGCCTCAGCCTCCCAAGTAGATGGGACTACAGGCGCCTGCCACAACGCCTGGCTATTTTTCTGTTGCAGTTGTCATTGTTGCTTAGCTGGCCCAGGCTGGGTTCAAACCTGCCAGCCCCGTTGTATGTGGCTGACACTGTAACCACTGTGCTATGGGCGCCAAGCCTGGACAAGATGCTTAATATCTGACAATTTCTTCACCTGAAATAAGAAGACTACCTCGGGCGGCGCCTGTGGCTCTGTGGGTAGGGCACCGACCCCACATACTGAGGTTGATGGGTTCAAACCCAGCCCCGGACAAACTTCAACAAGAAAAAAGATGGGCGTTGTGGTGGGTGCCTATAGTCCCAGCTACTGGAGAGGCTGAGGCAAGAGAATCATCTAAGCCCAAGAGCTGAAGTTTGCTGGGAGATGTGACACCATGGCACTCTACCAAGGGCAACAAAGTGAGACTCTGTCTCTAAAATAAATAAATAAATAACTAAATAAGAAGACTACCTCATAGGATTATTGAGAGAATTAAGAAATAATGCATTTGGCAGGGAGCAAGATGGCGGCTGAGTAACAGCTTCCTTGCGGCTGGGCACAGTGAGACTGGGGAGAGAGGACTTCAGGCATCTCTGGCCGGCGGGATCTGCCCAGAAACTACTCTTTGGGGACACAGGGAGACAGCGTGAGGCTTCTGGACACCCTGAGGAAGGCAAAAGCGGCAGAGATTGGGCAAGTGGTTACATCTGTTCGTTTGGTCTGATCCTCTCGGAGGCTGTGGGTGGGGCAACAGTGGGACTGCAGGCTGGAAAGGCCTTGCCTGTGAGCTGTTTGGGTTTCTTTTGGACTTGGCACTCGGTTGAACTGCCTTGGGAGAACTTGGGCAGGACTGCAGAGGTTTTTGAGTGTTGTCTGGGGCCCCAGACTGGGCCACTGAGCCAGACAGACCTCCGAGTGTTTGGTGATGGGCTGTGTGGAGCCATTGTGGGAGAACTGCCCTGGCAAGCTCCACCCTCAGGGTCGCAGAACAGGCATCGGGCGGGAGCAAGTAATCTAGTGACTGAGCAGCCAAAAGGCAGGGACTGAGACCCCTAGCAGCCTTAGCCCTCAGGGGCATAGGGTGACACTGGTTATGGCACACTGGGTAAGTGGATAGCCACTTAAGGAGTGATCCCAGGCACGGTGCTTTCCTGGGAAAGCTTCTGCTTAGTCCAAGTTAGCAATTTAAAGTGTCTTCTAAGCAGGCTGAGGAGGATTTAAGCTCTCCACCCTGCAGGGTTTGAGAAATCATTAGAAACACAGGGTCACTCCCTACAAAGACCCAGTAACAACAGAGTGATTCGACCAGGGTCTGATCTGGGAGAGACACCTCCCCAACTCTGAGGACGGTCATAGGCAACAGTGAAAAATAATCATGAGGCGGAATCAACAGAAAA
>CAUYRH010045444.1:0-35115 GCA_963574655.1 Perodicticus potto
AAAAAATTACATGCAGACTTCTTTCCCTATGAACACTTTAATACAACATTCCCCTACATTTGGTCATACTATCTAAAAGCTAATTTCACACATCTTATCATCATAGTATTTAATTAAGAGGCTAGATTAGCTTCAGTTAACTTCTGAGGAAGATAACATCCACAACCTTCGTTGAACCTGTGCCTGTTATGGTGTGTACGATGTCAAACTAATTTTGCTTGAAGTTTACAAATTGTAGACTCTTTCATCTTTGTTAAATTTCCGTATTTGTTTCCATTTCCTGCAGAAACATTATTCAGTCTCCCTCACTTTGTATACCACTTTTTAAATACTTGATCAACTGAAGGCATTTCCTCCATCAACTTGTTAACCATAAGATTTCCACAGCACATACTTTTTACAATGCATTTAAAAATTAAATAATCTGTTCTTCATTTAAGGACCATTCAGCTTTAATAACAGTCACGCTGTAATTAAAGATGAGTTTTAGCAAGGGTTTAAAAAAAAAAAAAAGAGATGAGTTTTATCAAAAGATACAGATTGTTCTTTCTAGTTTTATTAAAAATGCCTAACAAAATGTTATATTACCAACAGAATTGCTGCTGAGCATAATGACCCAGTAATTAACTCTTCTAGCCGTCTTTCTGAAAATTCTTCAATATTTTAATGATATAATTCATACACAAAATTACACTCCACAGAATTCAAACTATATCCCTTTATAAAGTTGCAGTGTCTCCATAATTGGATTTATTACTGCAAGGGAAAAAATAGGAAGGAAAAAGACTCTTCAGAGCTGTAAATCACGGCTGCCGGGAGGGCTCCTCAAAGCCGAGGGGAGCGGCGGCGGGAAGGGCGGCGGGCGCGGCCGTCCTGGCTCCGGCGTTCCCGAAGCCCCCAAGCCCCGCCGATATAGATTTTTAAGAAATGTTTAAGAATAACTTGGGTTGAGAAGATTTCCCATGCTTTGTTTTTTATCTCAAATGGAATTTCCTGCTAACATGTGGAGCAATGGTGGGATAGGTGGGTGGAAGGACTCAGGGTATCTAGTCTGCTTTGGAGTTGTCCCTTTCCTACTGCTGGTCACCAGTGAAAACGCTGCCTGGTGATACATAGGGTGGCAACCATGGCCTTTCTTCTCTAACAGTGGTTCTCGATCTCCATCATGGCCTTTTCAATATGGGGTTATTACTCTTCTTTTCCCATATTTAACTTCTCCATATTAAAACATCTAATAATCTATAAGGAAGATATAGTTATTTACTAAAGGGGCAGCTGTAGCTCAAGAAAAGCAGTTCAGTTAAGAAGGAACCATGCCTATAACTTATTGCATGCCCTATGCTATACACATCCTTATATATTGAGACATTTAAAGGAAGAGAAACACACATGGGCTAATTCTCTCCCTCTTCCTGTGGCCTTGTACTTTCAGCTTCCAACTCCTTATGTTTCCTCATCTCTTCAAAATTTCTATTCTTACAGAATTTCACAAATTCCAGTGGCTTCAGCTTTGGCTAGGCATTCATGATCTCTGTTGGTCATAGTTTGAAAGGTAAGAGGGTGATTCCAGAGTGTGAGCAAGAGGGGACCTTGTCCCAAGCCCCATGCTTTGGAGGTCTCTGTTTATCACAGATATACACACACAGAGTAAACTTTATTAAAAAGTACATAGGTATCTCCTTCCTTCAAGTTCTGGAGCTCAATGAAGCTACTGCATGACCCATGGCTGTAAACATCTGCTCTCATGACTAACACTGTTCAGGCCCCAGTGAAATACTTCTGACATAGCACCCTCTCTGTTCTGAAACAAAAGGTGACTTTGCATACCATGTGGCTTGTACTATTTCCAATATCAAAAATGAAAACTACAAACATCAGCAAGAAGAAAGGATTTAAATGGCAAAACACTTAGGTAAAAGAAAAGAGAAATTAACTCATCAAACACTTCAGAGAACATAAACACAATAGCTTTCTTGCATCATGAAATATTATTTCTCAGTAGCATGGAGAGTCCACTTATTCTTTTCATGTTTCACTTTTCGAATTCAGAGATACCTATGAAAATAGCAAGGCATTTTCAATAGTTCGTAAATGGATATTGAAGAATGTTTTCTAGTAACTCCTGTCACTATCTCCTATCATATTTTACATATGTAGGCCTATATATGATACTGGTGAAAGGTGATGGAAATTCTTTACATTGGCAACTAGATGGACACTGAATGCTAAAATAATGCAATTTTTTTTTTTTTGCAGTTTTTGGCCAGGGCTGGGTTTGAACCTGCCACCTCTGGAATAGGGGGCTGGCCCTACTCCTTTGAGCCACAGGTGCTGCCGCATAATTTTTTATTAAATATATTTAAAATATATTTTATATTTATATTTATATTTTTTAAATATTTAAAATATAATTTTTAATTAAATATATTTAGAATATATTTAATATTTTAATATTTATATTTATATTTTTAAAATACTAAATTAGATTTCAGTATTCTTTACATAATTTTTGTTTGATAGTTTGATATTTAGTAGCATTTATTTTACCTTTTGATTTCTATATGATTTTGAATATGTTGAAAGAAAATTTTTTGAAAATATCTATAGTTTTTTCTATTTTTGATAAAAACATACTCAAATTTTATTACTTTTAATATCATATTTATTTTTAATTTATTAGATCACTCTTGTCAGAGCACAGATTGAATAAAAAATTTCACTCTTACAACAAAATTAGTAATTTTCTAAAATTTAGGCTAAAAAAATTTATGAAATATAAAAGAATTCATGAATTATATAGGTCTTTCTTTAGTTATACAAACATCACTGGCTTATCTATAGTATCCAGACATGCAGAATAGTAATTAAATTCAATCTTTTGAAATATATTTCCAATTTTCAGTCATATAAAAACATACTGTTAGCTAGGCTTTTGGGGCTTGCTGTTAGAAATACAATTGTCAAGGTAGGAGGAGAAAACATTGTTTAGCAATGAAGTTTATTTTTAACCTTTTATTACTTAGATAAATGGTATGTGCCTTTAGACAAAGAAAAGCAGCCCAGTGCATGTGATAGCTGGCTTCCCTCAGCTGGGCCTTTAGGTGGCTGGGAGCTGACTTGGTGTGTACAGTTATGGAGCACAGACAATTTCACAGAACCCCAACACCAGACAAGGCTGTTCTGGAACCATGAGGGAGCCAGGCAAAAACAACCACTCTAGAATCGTGTTCTTAAGTACAAGAACATTTACCAAAGTGAGAAAGGACCAAACATCCTCCTTTCCTTGTTATTGGGAGACACTACTACTTCTCTATCAATACAACTTCTACTCTTCTCATCTTCTAGATAAGAGTCAAGATTATCAAACACACAATTGCACCCGTTTCCTGATAGTACCTAATCCTGACCTCTCTTTGAAATTACTAAACACAAGGCCAAATCCTGTAATTCTCCTAACAGTCTCCTATTAAGAAGACCCACATTCTTCTTGGTGAACATTCTCCCTCGTTGCAAAGTACCAATACTCCCAAAACACTGCCAGGTGTCCTTGACTATCTTTGGCTGGAGGGCATTTCCAGTACCCTTGATCAATGTCCTGCAAGTCTTTGGTGGTGGGGGGAGATTTGTGTCTGGAATATGGATTCTGATTCCAGTTCTGCTTCCTTGCCAGCTGGAGTTTCTACTCCTCACTAGTTACTGAAAGACCAAGCATATATCTCTAAGGTCGTTATGAATCCCATCCAGATGGCACAAGAAGAAAGGAAATGCTTTTTTTTTTTTTTCGTTCAACAGCTATTTATTGGGTACCCGATATGTACTAGGCACTGTTCTAGGGAGAAATCATTTTTGATAAAATAACTTTAACCCTTGTGAAATGGTAATACTAGGGTTATTTAATTATTCATTGGGAGGACTCAAGAAATATTTATTAGGCACCAAGTATGTGCTAGTCACTGTAATATTTGCTGAGGCTATGGCAGTGAACAATGGACAAAAATTCCTGTGTTCATGGTGTATGTGTGCTATGGAATGTTATGACCCCTTCCTAGGTTTGGTTTATGTTAACAAAGTCTCTACATTAGATGCACATGGCCCTACCTGAGTCATTCGTGATGTAATGCCAACTGAATGAGAATCATTTTGATGATTACTTGTAACTATCCGACCTCTTGCTCTTTGGTGCCTCTCAAATGAAGAGGGGGCAGGGGAGTTTTAAGTTTCAAAACACAAAGTAGAGGACTACTTTGTCTATTATGGTAGTGTAGACATTTGTTATCTGTAACATGTATATATACACAAATGATTTATTAAATTTAAAAATTGCTTTCAAATTAAATATACCAACTTTAATCTGTAGCATTTTGCTGGCATTATTTAAGGAAATCAGAGTTTTTTTTTTCCTTATAGTTAGAAAAATTTAATTTTAGGGCTGGTAAGCCTATCCCTAAATCTAAAATAATAAAATTCAAATGTAATTCAATGTGACAAATTTGTATGAAATACCTTCTATGGGGAAGAATCGTATCTCTCTTTTATAAAAGTTAAAAGGCTTTGCAAACATTAGTGGACATTTTCAAGATAATGTCTATATCTTATCTTAATAAATTTGTAACATATAGTATATATAGCTTACTATATAAATCAAGCAACATTTTTAGTAATGACTCATGTGTAATAGTGTCTGCAGTGTGGTTTCCATTATAACTCTAGTCCTCATTTACTAGTAACTTTCTACAAATTTAATCTTTTAGGTTGAAATTTTCCATGCTAGATTTAAACTCAAAGGTATTTAAAACTTTATTTTTTAAAGTTGCAAGGAAATTCTTTTGGCTATCATATATACTTCCTCTAATTTCAGTGTAGGCAAGAGAAGAAGGAAAAAAGGGAAAAACTCAAACACATGGATATGGAATTTGTGTGTTCAACTAGAACCATAAAACGGCCTCTTTGTATTTTATTCAGCTCATTTGCTAAAGAAACTGCAGCACCAGGCTCACTGCTGTCTGGTATATCTTAGTTGTTACAAAAACTAGTCTTCTGCATGGAAACAGGCGATAAAAAGATCCTTATAAATTAGGTACCCATGACATCAGAATATGTATATTTAACTGATTATTGTGATGAATTGCACAAAATGCCCTGTCTCTGAGGCTCTTTAGATGGTAATTCACTTACTCTTGGCCCTGTGTAGCAAATATAATATTATTTTAGGAAATTAAATACAGTTTCTTATCAGAAAAATATGGATAATCATATCCTTTTTAGGTGTTTTATATTGAAAATGATGTCTCTCTAGGTTAGTTCTGGTAGTCACATCACTGAACAGGTCTCAGAGATGTCCTGCAGATATTATTTTTGTCATAGGATACCTAGAATGTAGCTGTAAGTAACCTTCCCCCACTTACCCAAAAATAAAGAGTAAGCATGCAGCCCTCTTAGAGGTTTTTGGTGGTTGGGGCTTATTGGTGCATGAGTATAAATGGCATTTTGGAGGACAAAAAGAATGAGGCAGAGACACAGGCAGGAATTCTTTTATGGCCTATACAAGATCAAATAAAATGCTCTGCATCTTATATCTTGTGTGTTATGAATCTTCACCTCACACTTGATTTAAAAACGTTGTTCCCATCTTAAATGTCATTGGAAAGTCATCACGTTAAAAATAGTGTTTCTTGATGTTTACCTATACCTCCCCCCAAGTTGTCTTAAAGACCTGTATAAAGATGACATCTTGAGCCTATGTGCTTTCTAGAGGCATTCCAATATATGTATATATGCGTAACTGCTTTGGGTGCCTGTCTATTTTCTTTCTGTGGTGCTCCCATGTAGACACAGACATATACTTCTATATAGATTCAGAATTTCCCTCAAGGAACAAAAGGAATCTTATAATGAAAAGCAACATTTTTTTATGGATCCATGCCAAGGTACCGGATCCTTGTTCTTTTCCAGTTGATTTATCTTAATGATTCTCTGTCAGGCAAAAGCCTTTATGAATTCTGCATAATGTTCTATTCAATTACAGCAGCATGCTTGCCCCAGCTTTGCAAGGCCAAGTTTGAGATGATTTTTCTTCTAAGAATCTGTCCTATAGTCAGTAACAAAACGAGACCAGTTAGTGCGGGAGCAATATACAATAATTAACAAAACGTTTTACTTTTTAAGACTCTCACTTAGAAAAATTCTACCTGGACGAGTTTTACCAACTTTGTTTCAAATTCGAGGCTAGGTTTTCGTTTCTGTCCTCAGCTCAGTTGCATGAAGGTCTTAGCACTCTGCTTTGAATTAGCTGTATGCTTAAGCACACAGAACACATTGTGAGAGCCCCATCTTTCTACCGAGAAGCATGGATTGATCTGTAATAGTGCTAAAAGAACTTTCTATGGTAATGAAAAATGTTCTCTAGTCTGCTCTGCCTGATGTAGTAATCTCTAGTTACCATGGCTGTTAAGCACTGGAAATGTGGCAAGTATAACTGAGAAACTGAATTTTAAGAATAATTTAAATTTAATTAATTCAAATTTATATAACTATATATGGCTAACTCTACTTCACAGCTCAGGTCTATAGAATTTAGTCTTTTAAAAAATATAGTTTTAAAAAATTTGAATTGATATGTAATTGTACATATTCATAGGGTACATGTGCTATTTTGATGCATAAAATATGTAAATTAGGAGGGTAATTGTGATATCCACTACTTCAGATATTTATTATTTCTTTGCATTAGAAACATTCCAAATCCTCTCTAGTAGCTATTTTGAAATATGGAACAAATTCTTGTTAAGTGTAGTCATCTTACTGTGCTGGAGAACACTAAAGTTACTCCTCTTATGTAACTGTAATTTTATATCCATTAGCCAAGCTTTATCTCCACCTTTCCTGGCCTCTGGTAACTACTATCCTGCTCTTTGTTTCTGTGAGAGCAACATTTTTAGCTTCCACATTTTGAGTAAGAACATGCAATATTAACCTTTTTATGCCTGGCTTGTTTTACTTAACACAATGTTCTCTAGTTCCCTCCACAGTGCCACGAATGATAGAATTTCCTTATTTTTTTATGGCTGAATAGTATTTCATTATGAATACGTACCACATGTTCTTTATCCATTCATTCATTGATGGGCACTTTAATTGATTCTAATCTTGGCAATTGTGATTAGTGCTGCAATAAATATGGGAGTGCATATATCTTTTCAAAATACTTGTTTCCTTTACTTTCACTATATATAATGGTGGGATTGATAGATCAGATGGTACTTCTATTTTTAGTTTTTTTTATTCAATCATAAAGAGGTAGATCATGTATACATTAATGCTTATATGGATGGAACTGGAACATATTTTTAGTCTTTTGAGGCATCTTCATATGCTTTGTAAGTAGAAGCATAGCATAGGTAGGCATTTCAGAGGACTCTCACAGGAGGCCTCAGCCTCCTCCTGCTCTTCATCCCTACAGGTGGCAAGGGGGGCAGTCAGAATGTTCATCAGAGTAGATAAGAAACTAGCCTGGGAAAATGTCTAGATAGAAAGCAGCTTAGCAGAGACAGGATGTCAGTAAAGTTAGAAAGAGCTGACAGTTACCCTCCAACCATAGCTCTCTAGCCCCAGGGCTGTAACTTTCCCTCATTAAGCCCCTACCATAGTGTTGCTTGATCCCTGATTTAGTGCTTTACTGTCCTTCACCCTGATAGTCTTCTTCCTTAAACAAAAGACCACTTGTTTAGTTGAGTCATGAGACTGTTAACTTCTCACTTTGTTACTTTGTATATACACACTCCTAAATCCTAATAAAAAGCTCTTGAGAATTCGTTCAGATTGGTGCCTGTCTCACTACAGGCTGATAAGGTGTCCCTCTGGCCAATCTCTCCATAGAAATCTTTTTTTTTTTTTTTTTTTTAGACAGTCTCATTATGTTGCCCTCGGTAGAGTGCTGTGGCGTCACAGCTTACAGCAACCTCCAACTCTTGGGCTTAAGCGATTCTCTTGCCTCAGCCTCCCAAGTAGCTGGGACTACAGGTGCCTGCCACAATACCTGGCTATTTTGTTGTTGTTGTAGTTGTTTGGCAGGCCCAGGCTGGATTTGAACCCTCCAGTTCTGGTGTATGTGGCTGGTGCTCTAGCCACTGAGCTATAGGCACTGAGCCTCTCCATAGAAATCTTACATGTGAATTTCCCACACCGTCCCTCTCTCCATCTCCCAGTGGGAGAAACCCACTTGGGAAATTCTCAGTCTACTGTGCTGCAGTCCCCTCCCATGTCCTGTGGGCCCCTCCCATGTCACAACACTGCTTTCTACAGTGGCTGTACTAACTGGTATTCCCACTGATAGTGTAGGAGCATTTCTGTTTTCTCTGCATCCTCTCCAGCCTTTATATTTTATGTCTATTTGATAATAGCCATCTAACCTGGGTGAGATGATATCTTATTGTAGTTTTGATTTGTATTTCCCTCATGATGAGTGATGTTGAACATTTTTCATACACCTGTTGGACATTTGTATGTTTTCTTTTCACAATATTTATTCAGAACATTTGTACAATTTTAAATCAGATTATTTGTTTTTATTTGCTGAGTAGTTTGAGTTCCTCTTATATGTGTACTCTGATTATGGTATTTACCCTGCTAGGCAAGTATAGGTTTCTTATATGTTCTGGATATTAATCCCTTGCCAGGTGGATAGTTTGCAAATATTTTCTCCCATTTTATAGATTGTTTCTTTACTCTTTTGGCTGTTATCTTTGATAGTGAGAAGATTTTTGATTTGCTATAATCCCAATCAATTCTTTTTGCTTTCTTACCTGTGCTTTTGAGGTCTTATTCCTTCCAATTTTTGCCCATATCAATGTCCTAAAGTGTTTACACTATGTTTTCTTTTAGTAGTTTCATAGTTTAAAATCTCAGATTTAAGCCTTTTATCTTTTTTTTTATTTTTGCAGAGACAGAGTCTCACTTTATCACCCTCGGTAGAGTGCTGTGGCATAACACAGCTCACAGCAATCTCCAACACCTGGGCTTAGGCAATTGTCTTGCCTCAGCCTCCCGAGTAGCTGGGACTACAGGCTCCCAGCCACAAATGCCCAGCTATTTTTGTTGTTGTTGTTGCAGTTAAGCCAGGGTCGGGTTTGAACCCACCACTCTCGGTATATGGGGCCAGTGTCCTGCTCACTGAGCCACAGGCACCACCCTCTTTTATCTATTTTAAGTTGATTTTTGTGTATGGTAAAAGGTAGGAGTCTACTTTTTTTCTTCTTCTTATGAATATCTGCCTTTTCTAGCATTATTTATTAAAGATTCAATATATGTTCGTGAATTCTTTGTTAACAATTAGTTTGGGTGTAAATGTGTGGATTTACCTCTGGGTTATTTATTGTATGCCATTAATTTATGTGTCTGTTTTTATACCAATGCTATGCTTATTTGGTTACTACAACTTTGTAGAATATTTTGAAGTCATGTAGTGTGATGTATTCAGCTTTGTTCTTTTTGCTTAGGATTGCCTTGGCTATTTTTTAATTTTTGCGGTTCCATACAAATTTTAATTTCTGTGAAGAACATCATTAATGTTTTAATAGGGATTGTGTTGAATCTGTGAATTTCTTTGGGTAGTAGGATTGCATTTTAATAATATTAATTCTTTCAATCTGTGAACATGTATGTATATTCACTTTTTTGTGTTGTTTTCCATTTCTTTCGTCAGTATTTTATAGTTTTCATTGTTCATCTTACACCTCTTCAGTTAAATTTATTCCTAGGCATTTTATTTTATTTTTGGGTAACTGTTGTAAATGTGATTGGTTTCTTGATTTCTTTTGCAGATTGTTCAGTGTATTGGTGTTAGTAGTAATGCTACTAACTTTTGTATGTTGGTTTTTTATCCTAGAACTTTATTGAACTTGTTTATCCATTATTGTAGTTTTTGTTGAACCTTAAGATTTTTCTAAATATAAGATCATAACATGTGCAAAAAGAAACAGTGTGACTTCTTCCTTTCCAATTTTATTGCCTTTTTTTTTTTCTATTGCCTAATTGCTTTGGCTGGGACTTATAATACTACAATGAATAAAAATCATGGAAGTGGGCATTCTTGTTTGTTGCAGATCTTGAAGGAAAGGCTTTCAACTTTTTGCCGATCAATGTGATGTTAGCTGTGGTTTTGTCATATATGGCTTTTATTGTTTTGAGGTTTATTTTTTGTGTACTTGATTTTTTGAGAGTTTTTATCATGAAGGGATGTTGAATTTTTAACATGATTTTTCTGCATCTATTCAGACAGTCACATGATTTTTGTCCTTTAACCTGTTAATGTGATTCACATTTATTGACCCATGTATGTTGAACCATCCTTGCATTTCTAGGATAAATCCCATTTGATCACAATGTATAATTTTTTTTTGAGACAGAGTCTCACATTGTCATGCTTGGTAGAGTTCTGTAGCATCACAGTTCACAGCAATCTCAAACTCTTGGGCTTAAGTGATTCTCTTGCCTCAGCCCCACCAATAGCTGGGACTACAGGTGTTCTCCACAACACCTGGCTTTTTTTAGAGAGGAGGTCTTGCTCTGGCTCAGGTTGGTCTTCAACTTATGAGCTCAGAAAATCCACTATCTCAGCCTCCCAAAGTTTTTTTTTTTTGGTGGGGGGGACTGTGTCTCAATTTGCTGCCCTCAGTAGAGTGCAGTGGTGTCATAGCTCACAGCAACCTCAAACTTCTGCTCAAGCAATCCTCTTTCCTCAGGCTCCAAGATAGCTGGGACAATAGGACCCCATCACAATGCCCAGCTATTTTTAGAGACAAGGTCTTGCTCTTGTTCAGATCTTTCTCTTCTGGTCTTGAACTCCTGAGCTCAGATAATCCACCTGCTTCAGCCCCCGAGAGTGCTAGGATTACAGGCATGAACCTGTAATCACACCCAGTTCATGATATATTGTCTTTTTGATGTGGCATTGGATTTAGTTTGCTAATTTAAGATTTTTACATCTATATTCATAAGAATATTAGCCTTTACTATTCTTTTTCTGTTGTGTCTTTATTTTTGATATTAGAGTAATAGTGGTCTTGTTGAAAGAGTCTAGATCAGTGATTCTTAACCTTCCTAATGCTGCGACCCTTTAATATAGTTCTTCATGTTGTGGTGACCCCCAACCCTAAAATTACTTTTGTTGCTACTTCATATCTGTAATTTTGCTACTGTTATGAATCATAATGTGAATATCTGATATGCAGGAGACCCCCAAAAGGGTTACGACCCACAGGTTGAAAACCACGGGTATGGATGAATTTTCTCCCCTTAAATTTTTCAGAATTGTTTGGGAAGAATTGCTATTAGAATTTTAAAATTTTGGTAGACTTCAGTAACAAAGCCATCTGGTCCTGGGCTTTTCTTTGAGTTTTTTTAATTACTGATTCAATCTCATTACTTGTTATTGGTCTGTTCAGGTTTTTCTTTATGGTTCAATCTTGATAGATTGTATACATCCAGAAATTTATTCATTTCTTCTAGATTTTATAGTTTGTTGGCATATATTTGTTCATAATAATCTCTAATGATCCTTTGTATTCCTATGGTATCAATTATAAAGTCTCCTTTTTTAATTTCTGATGTTATTTATTTAGATCTTCTCTCTTTTTTTCTTAGTCTAGCTAAAGTTTTGTTGATTTTGCTTGTATGAAAAACCAATTTTTCATTTTTGTTGATCTTTTATAATTTTTAAAAGTATTGATTTCATTTATTTTTGCTCTAATCTTTATTATTTCTTTCCTTCTACCAGTTTTGGATTTTGGATTGTTTCCCTTTTAATGCTTCTCTTGCTATAGTCTACATATTTTGATATGTTGTATTTACATTTTCACTTGTTAAACCATTTTTAAATTTTCTTTTAAGTTTCTTCATTGACCTATTTGTCATTCAGCAGCATGTTTTCTATGTATGTCCTTACAGGTGAAATGAGTCTATTGTAGGTAGCATATAGTTAGGTCTTTTTAAAATTCCATTCATTCATTTTGTATCTTTTAATTGGAGAATTTAATTCATTTACATTTAAGGCTATTATTGATAGGTATGGTCTTATTCCTGCCATTTTGCTAATTGTTTTCTAGTGGTTTTGTAGATCGTTTGTTGCCTTCTCCCTTTCCTGCTTTCTTCCTTTGTGGTTTAATGCCTTTTTCTAGTGGTATGCTTTGGTTCTTTTATTTTTACTTTTGTGTGTCTCTTACAGGTTTTTGCTTTGTGGTTACCTTGAAGTTTACATGATAAACCTTCTATTTATAACAGGCTAATTTAAGCTAGTAAGAGTATAGAATTTAACTTTTGAAAAATTGCACTGAGATTTTGGCAAGTTGCTACTATTCCTACTGTTGCTATTTTAAACCACCCCTAAACTTAATGACTTAAAAATAATAATTTTTTATTATTTTTCATGATTCTGTTGGTTGACCATGCTCAGCTGGGCATTTTTCACTTGGAATTTCTCGTGTAGTTCCATTCAGATGTTTAAATAGGGCTGGTGTCACTTGATGGTTCAACTGAACTGATGTCCAAGATAGCTTCCCCTTTCATGACATGTGCCTGGGCTGGTTTGGTTTGAACTGCAAGGAGCTAGTCAGGCATCTTTCTCCACGGAACATCTATATGTGACTAGGTTAGGTTTTTTTACAGTAAGGCAATCTCAGGAAGTTGAAATTCTTACTTGGTGTCTGGCTTCCCCCAGAGTGAGTGTTTAGAGAGATAGAAAGTAGGAGCTGCCATGTTCTTCAGGCAGGGGTCTGGCTCTGCATCACTTCATCTATGAGTTGTGGGTTAGAGGAATCACTGAGCTTGCACAGGTTCTAAAAGGAGGTAGCCTAGACCCTACCTCTAAGTGGGAAAAAGGTAAAAACATTTATGGCTATTTTTTGTTTTCCACAGCTGCCCTATTGAGTGACACATTTTCCGAATTGCAACCAGCGGGAAATACAAGTAGATAGTTTTACTATAAAGTTTGTTAAAAGCTGATGAAGGCAAAGACCCCTATCTGACCAATAACGTAATTTCAACTCCCTATCTTGAGGCCACGAAATGACAAGAACAAGTAATGCTTTTGATTATGTCTAACCTGACCTGGGACTTCAGTGTGAGGAAGGACTTAATGATTTTTCTAACCTAGAATTAATTTTCACGAGAAAACCAAACATCATTGGTTGAGGTAATTTTCATGGTTCTCAAGTGATTGAGAACAGAATTCTGGCCCCAAATCTTCCCAATGCTGCATACATGTAAGTGTTGTTTTTAATCTGTGAATATGTAATGATTGTTTTAATTCTTTATTTAGTACAACTTCAGTGGCTGGGATTTTTTTTAAATTAATTTTATTTTATTCTGCTATAGCATCAGGCTGATCTTTTCTTAAAAAAAATTAATAATGCTGTGTTATCAAAAACTCATTAGTTTGTATAAGCAGTACATAAACTTGGTGTATCTGTATTTTTCATGTTGCTTTCCAGATAAGTTTGCTCATAAGATATATGTTTTATTATACATTCAAAACACTTCTTCAGTTTAATATCAGCTTTTTTCAACTTTCAAACTTCTGTATGGCTATCTTGTTGTTAGCCCATCTACACCTGTCTTGTCCAAGAGAATTATGTACAGGTAAACAATGCTTCTACCTTAAAAGTTGACTGTATTCTAGACTGCTGTTAGTGATTTTGTCTTGCCATCCGCAGAACACCATAAGATGTGTTCGGTGTAGGTCTCTTCATCATATGGAGGGGCTAACACTTATATCAAATGTAAGATCTTTAGTCCTGGGGTTGCTGTCATATCCAGCTGCTGCACAGTCAAATGCAGCACTCCTGAAGAACAGTTTTGTATTCCTTTGATTTTGATTTTTATACTTTGCTTCTTAGATCTTCACGACAGAGTGTTGGTAATCAAATTCAATGAGATTTTAAGATCTATTTTGCAGAAGGAAATCTGTGTAGGGCTTCCTTGGTGCACAGTAACCAATGGAGGGTCCTTTTCATCACTGTTTGGGGGGCAGATTAAGGGGTGATGGGTACCCTGCTGATTCTTTGTTCCATTGACTCTTTTTCTCTTTTCTGCTGTTACCTTTGTTAAGATCCCATAATAAGTCACATAACTCTGCTCCTTTTGGCCTTGGAGTGGTCTGCTTCAGTTCTATTTGGTCTGGCAGCTGCATCTGAGGATCTGGCCCTCTATTATCAGTAGCCATAGCTGCTAGTACCTGACAGGCCCTTCTAAGCACAGAGAGAATGGGATAAATAATGCAAGTGGTTTTGGGCGTGAGGATTTTTGGCAGAACTGAGAAATCAGTGCCTGGGAATTGAAACATGATCTGTTGCTCCTATGCCTCATAGGATTGAAATGTTTTTCAGTTCTCACACCTACAATCTAGTCCAGACCATCATCTAATCCATTCTTCCTCCTTTTCAGTATAGTTTCCTTCCACTGACAAAGTGATGGTTCCTTTTACATGAAAACGTGTAATTGATTAAGTTACCCCCTCAATTGCTTCCTGTTGCCTTTAGCATAAATCTAATACCCTCCCTCCAAGATAGGAACAGTGTCCACTTGTCAGATTGTTAACCTGGAATAATTTTATAACAGAGGTTTTGTTTTTTATCAAACAATAATCATTTCTACTGTCTTTATTTCTAGTGCTTGTAATAAAGAATGATCTCTGGAACATAGCTTATAAATTCATAGTGGTGATGCTGCCTGAGATTGTTTCAGTTATTCTTAGTACCTAGCTACAAAGAAGATCATAAGTCAAAAGTGACAAAGAGAGAAAAATTCTTCTTTTGTAGGAAGCCTTGATCCTTATTTCACTTTGCTGGTCTTTGCTTTGTACACATTGTGGCTGGCCAATCCCAGCTTTACATAAAAGAACTTCATCAGCTTTTAACAAAGCATATGGTAAAACTATCTACAAATATTTCTTTCAATACCTTCAGGCACTGCTAGGCAGCTGGTATTAATGAATAAAAATGGCCAGTGATATCATAGTATGTTGTTGCTAGGAAGGAACTGCTTATAGGCAGGAGAATTATAGCTTACTAGGCAAGAACACACAGGAATAGAAGGAATGTGTGATTTCTGCATTTCATCTAGATTTGGCCACCTGTACTGCTTAAGGCAATAATGCTGAGTTGATTAGCAAGGATTAATTCTATTCCTACTGATGGTGGTCCTAGGAGATGGGACCAATATTTCCAATATCTATCAAAAGTATTTCAGGGCCAATGTGTCTAATTGAAGCCACTGGGGGAACTTTGAAAAGAGATCTTGGTTAAACAACAACAGCAATAACATTTTGTAACATTTCTTTAGACATTTCATACTTGCATAAAACATGTATTTCCTCCTACAATGCATGTTAAAATTTTTATTATGTTGAGACACAATTCCTACTATGACTTTTTAAGTGACTCAATTCCTACTATAACCCAGATGTAGAAATTTTCCCTTGTCTGCAGGGATCTTTTTCATAAACAGCTTACATAAACTTCAATGTAAAACTTAGTCCTTTGCCAGGTTCTCCCCCACCCCCCAAAAATCCAAGTATATTTTTTGGTAGTTTCCGTATCATTCTGCATTTTACTTTAAAGCATCCCTGTTGCTACAGTTCATGTGTTTCCTTCAGAGTCTTCCCTCCAGCTTCATCTTTTCTCTATCCTTTGCCCAGTTATGGGCTCAGTCCCTCTGATTCCTCTTACTTCTTTACATTATTCAGAATAGATTAATAGATTTATTAATCTATTAATGAATAGTGTCATCCAGGTTATATAAACTTCAATGTGAAACTTAGTGCAATAAGTTTCGGACTGGATGACTTTGTCCAATAGGTTTAAAAAAAAGTTTTTACAGCAAAGGTTGTGAGCCAATAATAGGTAACAATTTTCTTTAATCTTTACACTACAATATGTTGAAATTTATATCCCCTTTTCCTAGTTCATCTCTTTTCCCTGAATCTTCTATTTGATACCAACTTGTTTTTATCTACTACTTTGCTCAAATGATTTGTTTTTGGATTTCAGAAATAAAATAAATTCTCTACAGAGAGTTCGAGCATAAACTATTCCTTCTTTGTATAGTGCTTTTTGTATAGTCAGCCAAAATTTTAGTGTAAAAGGAATTACATTGAAAATTCTTAAGCTGCCTGTATAATACATGTGTGGGTATGAGAGGGTCCCCTTCACTCGCCCCATGCAGCTAGCTATCAAGATTTTCACCTACTTCTTTGGAATGTAGACTGTTCCAGGATATCACAAAGGGATCATCCAAACTAGATAGAAAAGACAAACATATTCTTTGAGTTTGGACAGGTATTAATTTCACTGGACAGCTTTCAAGCTATGATCTGAGTGTTGCTTTAGGGAATTTCTTATCAGACATGGATGGAAAGGACAGTTATCTTGGCTTTGAATGGAGGTTTTGAAGAGTACTATAAATGTTTTAAGTTTGTTATTATTATAAAATATAATAAAATATTTTTTTGACACATAAAAAAACCAGAATCCAAAAATAATCCCTAATGGTAGAGGAGTATGAGGAGAAGTTAAATAAGAAGATTGAGTTATGGACAGTAGATAATGTTCTTTTTTAATTTTTATTTATTTTTTAAATTAAATCATAGCTATTAACATTAATGCAATCATGGGGTACAATGTGCTGGTTTTATATACAATTTGAAATATTTTCATCAAACTGGTTAACATGGCTTTCATGACATTTTCTTAAGTATTGTTTTAAGACATTTATATTCTACATTTAGTAAGTTTCACCTGTACCCTTCTAAGATGTCCCATACTTTTCCTTAATAGCGCTCAGCACAGTTTGCTATTACATATTATGAATATATATAAAATTGTATATTGATTTTGAACTAAGATCTTTCTCTCTTCCTCAGATGCAAACTGACTGTAGGAATAGTATCTGTCTGATCATCATACTTTTCTAAATATTTTATACTTCACATTGTAATTTTTTTTTTTAGCCCATGTATTATTTACAGATCTCTTTTTGAGTCTGTATATTGTCTGAGAATGTGGTCTCTAGAATGATATTTTTGAAATTTGTTGATCTTCTGTGTCATGTAGTACATAGTTAAGTAAAAAAAAATTGTTGCAGTGCCCTCAGTTTTTCAAATAGATTGTTCATTTCTTTAGCCTTACTACTTTTTCGTGTGCTTAGTGTATCAGCTTCTAGAAAAATATGAGTTAAATTCTCCCTTTTTAAAATTATTTATTATCATGCTATATGAATTTTTCCTTTAATTTTAACTTTCTTGTTGTATAGTCAGAGTCTTTGCTGTAATGTGTGATTATTTCTTTTTGCTTTTTATGTAGTATTTTATGAATATTTTATTCCCACAATTTTCGTTGTCTTCCTTAAAGTGTGGTGTATTTTTTATGCAAAATTTGTTTAGCCTTTTGTTTCTAATCTTGTATCTACTATGGCTGATTTTTATTTGGTTTCTTTTTAGAAAATTACTTTTCAATCCAATCTAGTAATTTTACAATAGTTCAATTTAGATAATTGCTATTTATTGTGATTGCTGATCTATTTCATCTTAAAGTTTTTTTACTTCTGGTTTTTTTCTTTTCAGCTTACTTCTGTTTTTTTTTGTTTTTTTTTTTTTTTGAGACAGAGTCTCACTCTGTTGCCCTGGGTAGAGTGCTGTGTCATCAAAGCTCATAGCAACCTCAAACTCTTGGGCTCAAGTGATTCTCTTGGCTCAGTCTCCCTGGTAGCTGGGACTACAGGCGCCCGCCACAACACCTGGCTAGTTTCAGAGTGGGGGTCTTGCTCTTGCTCAGGCTGGTCTTGAATTCCTAAGCTCAAGCAATTCACCTGCCTCAGCTTCCCAGAGTGCTAGGATTACAGGTGTGAGCTATTGCTCCTAGCTCTTTTCAGCTTTCTGATGGATGGATAGTTTTCTTTGTTGTACTCCTTCCCCTTTTTTTATTTGGTGGTTTGAAAGCTATAGCTCAAGAATAAGCACTTGGGCCAAATCACACCACCTGCATGGTTTTGTAAACAAAGTTTTATTGAAACACACCTTTACTCATTCATTTTATGTATGATCTATGACTGTTTTTATGTCAGAATAGCAGAATTGGGTAGTTACAACAGATACTGTATGGCCTGCCATGTCTGAAATATTAACTATCTGACCCTTTACAGAAAAAGTTTGCTTATCTTCTTCCAAAATTTTTGTTTTTAATTGGTTATGCTTAATTTTAGTGGGTATGCTGAATTCTAAATTTTATTTATAAAATTTAAACTTGTTCACTCTCTCTGGATTTGTCCTGAATAAGACAAAAATTTAGAATGCTTAAAACAGCCATTGAAATCTCCTACTTTCTAAGTTATTGTAGTGAGAAATATAATTCTCCTTTTCTTAATCCTTTAAAAAATGTTATTGATGCATAATTTATATAACATAAAATACACACATTCTAAGTTTTGTCATTATTTTATAGTGTCTCAAACTCCAGATCTAGAAGTCCTTAATGGGGCCCAGGTGTGGGGGAGGCTAAGGTAGAAGGATTGCTTGAGGCCAGGAATTCAAGACCCTACTGAGCAACTTAGGGAGACTCTGATTCTGCAAAATAAAAAGTTAAAAATTAGCCAGGTGTGATGCTACCTGCCAATAATCCCAGTTAGTAGGATGCTGAGGCAGGAGGATCATTTGAACCCAGGAGTGAGTTTGAGGTTGCAATGAGCTATGATGATGTCACTGCACTCTTAAGTTCAGGCAACAGAGTGAGATCCTTAAATGTATAAACTTGGTCCCATCTGATGTCTGCATTTTGGAAACATTTAGAGGATGGGTAGATAGTTTTGATTTTTTGAATATTTGACTGCTTGATTCATTGTTAACTGTCTGAAAGTAGGAGAATTGAATAGATCCACTTCAGGCTTCATCATGTGCTTTTATGATTATAGGTTCTCTGTCAATGACAAAGCAGTGGAAAGTCACTTTGTCTTTATCTTTTGAAGTCAGGGTGTGCTCTTCACACCTAGCTGGAAAAATGAAACATCAGTTGCTAGGCAGTCAAAGCACCTAGCATAGACTGTGATGTTTATATCAGGAAGCTTAGGGTCTTTTCAGAGTTTAATCTTGTGTAATACATACAGAAGATCCATACTCATCTATTCCAATTAGAAGAAACATGAGCATCTGGAGAAAGGACTGACAAAGAGCTCAGTGTGGGAAGGATGATTGTAATGAATAATGTGTGCAATGACTAGTATACTTCTATGACACTTACTAATGGTGTGACTTTGAAAACATTCTTGACCTCTCTAAATGCTTCATTTTTTCCGTCTGCAAAAAGGAAAGGAGATGACAGAATTTACTTCATAAGTAAGTTAATACATGTGATGTACTTAGAACAGTTTGCATTGTAAGTGTTCAATAAAATATTAGCTATAAATACATGTAATAATAGTTTTAGAGATTTTTATCTTATGATGCAACATTTTAAAAAATCCGGAATCACTACTGTTATGTATTGCCTTAAAACAAACCATCCTAAAGCTTAGTTTCTTTAAAACGACAATGTATTATTTCTCACGATTCTATGGATTATCAGTTGATGAGTCTTCTCTGGTGTACGTGGAGTCATTCATGTGGTTTCATTCAGCCTGGAGCTGTGAGGCATCTGGAGTGTACAAGATTGCTTCTCATCCTTCGAGACTCCTCTAGCTCTTTCATCATTTAGTATTCTAGCCTGCCACATAGGGAGACTCGATTTTTAAGATTTAGAAGGATCTTGTCCTACCAATTTAGCAATACTGTGTTTTATAGAAGCTTAGCTTTGATGCACAATCATATACTTAACTTGTTTGTTATGGTAACTTGGCTTTGGATTTCTCATGATATATCTGCCCAATCCGACAATTTGTAGTTTCTGGCCTGCCTATCCAGTATCCTTCTTTATTTTGTTTTATTCTTGTGATCTTATTTTAACCAAGCAATCTGTTTTTAGCTTCCTTTACATGCTGAGTCTATCCTTGTCTTCACAATAAGGGGCATGTACCCCTTTCTAGAGATCTTTGTTCTTATACATCCTCCCTGCCATCCACATTTTGGTGTGCAGACTGTCTTTACTATTTCCTACTTACTTAATTACATTTTTATGGATTTTAATTTAACTGTGTCACCATATTGTAGGTACATCTATGAAGCTATCATATTGGTTGCTCTTTTTACTACCTTGTAAGGAGCTTACAGATTATTCTTATTAGGAAATTGGTATGGAAAACTGTATTTTAGACAGGTATGTGGTGAAAATGAAGGATCAGAATGCTATTGGATGAATTAAGTCTATCTTCTAGAAGCCTACTTACTACTAACATGGACTTTATGACCAACTATGGAATTAATTGAGATTCTTTAAGACTTAAGTGCCTTACTATTAATAGTTCTCAATTTAACAAGTCTGTTGAATCCAAATTTTTGTCTGCAACAGATTTAATGTGATTCTATAATACTTTTGATTATTGAAAGGCAGAAAATTATAAAAGACATTTGTAGCCAAACAAATTTGGAGGCTTTCAATTAAAAATTACTGGAAGATTTTTGGTGAAGTGGTATTGCCAGGTAACATATTGCTGCCTAGGAGACAGAAAGCTTTTCCACCTGTATTTTATTCCTAAAGTTATTTGTTATGCATGTTTGCTAGGATTAGTATTAAATTCCTTCTGTTGAATTTAGTAATGCTTATGATTTCTTTTGCACTTTCCCATTGAGAACTAATCTAAACTCTCATAATCTCTCATTTTGATTTAGCTTTATAGTACTCACATTTTAAAGATATAATAGCCCTGTTTTTTAGTTAAAATACCTTTTCATTTTGCTAAATTTAAATATGTTAAAAGAAATCAAGCCTCATCTATTTGATTAAGTAAGATATTAATAAAAAACACATCTATTTTATGTATCAGCTTTTTAGTACTCATGTACTCTTAGCTATATCAGGATTAAAACTTCTCTTTCACAGGTTCTTACCAAAATAAAGTATATTTCTTTATTGCCATTTTATCATTTTTTAATCCTTCAGTTTAATTTCTCACCACTCTTATTTATTATCTAGATCAGTGGTTCTCACCCTTCCTAATGCCATGAGCCTTTAATACAGTTAAAAGGGGTTGAGAACCGCTGATCTAGATGGTGGAGCAAAGCGTCCAGGTTATGGAGAATTGTCTTGTATGCATCCTTGCTGCTGCTTTTGTAAGTTGTTTTGCTCACCAGTGTCTTCTTCATGAACTCTCATTCTCATGAGTAGGATTTTCTTGTCATTTGTGTCTTGCTGCAAGGAGTAAGTTTAACATTCATGCTAAAGGTGTTTTTCAAATTTTTCCAGAGTGCAAGAATGGGTTCATTGTCTGCAAAGTTTCTTTGAGGTATACAAGTTACCCAGAATATAGAAATTATGATTTTGGGGGAAAAAATACTGACTCCAGGAAACACTGTAACTTTACAATAAGTTATTTCCACAGGAAATATTTTTGATACCAAGACTTATGTCAAAATGAAACTATTAGGTTATTAGCCATGAAAACCAATTTTGTTATAATTTAGAAAACTATTATCCATCTACTTTGTTAACAAGTTTAATGATTTTCTTTCTATATGGCCGGTTTCTAGAATTATTAGTAAATAGTAAAATTGTCATTTTTTCCTCTTTTCTGTCAAATTTGATAAGCATTGACATGGTATGAAGGAAGAAAATCTTAAAGTCTAAAAAATCAATAAATTACATGATGATATGAACAATTCAGAACTTACTAGATATACATTTTATATTTATCTCTGTTATGGATTTTATAGTATATATCCACAAGATCAAAACAGATAAGTTTCATGAGTGTACATGTACACATATATGTGTGTGTGTATATATATATGTGTGTGTGTGTGTGTGTTTGTGTGTATGTATCTCACAAGGATATATGAATACTTTTGTATATACATAAATTATCCAATTGAATAATACGTATAAGCCAATTGCATATTCTCATTTATTTTATTATGGTATAACATAATAAAATGTTGGGGGTAAGCAGAAGTGCATTTAAAATTCACTTCTATCACTTACTTGCTATTAGGATATGTTGTTTAATCCTTGAGCAGAGATGCTAAACATTTATAAAGTGATTATAATAGTACATTCCACACAGGGATTGCCTTAGACCATTTGGGCTATTATAACTAAGATAGTATAGATTGGGTGTGTTAATCAACAAATATTTCTCACAGTTCTGCATTTTGGGAAGTCCAAAGTGAAGGTATTGGCAGGTTTGATATATGGCGCGGGCCCATTTCTCATTAAAGGCTCTTTCACTCTGTGTCTTTGCATGATAGAGGGGCAAAAAAGCTTTGATATTTTCTTTAGTGAGAGTACTAATCCTGTTCATGAGGGTTCCACTCTCATGTTCTAATCACACCCACCAAAGACCCTACCTCCTGATACCATCACATTGGGGATTAGTATCTCAACATAAGAATTTCAGAGGGATTCAAACATTTAGTTCATAGCAGGGCTATTGTAAGGATTACATGAAATTAATGTGTGACTAGCCCATTCTATCTATCTATCTATCTATGAATGAGAGAGTTAATTGTCTCCCATGAAATTTGTGTTATCCTTCTATAGTATAGACTTGCTTCTGGGAAGTAACGCTCGTTGGAGACTTTATTTCTTAACTTGCATGTTACTGAGTTTGTTGAAAGGTTTATCTTTCCTCAGGTGCTTTGGCACCTTTGTAAAAAATCAGTTGGGTATATTTGTGTGGGTTCATTTTGGGGTTTTCTGTTCCTTTGTCTATATGTCTGTCACTGATAATACTCTACGGTCTTTTGGTTACTATAGCTGTATTAATAAATCATGAAATTGGATAGAGTGATTCCCAATTTTATTATTTTTGAAACTGTATCAGCCATTTTAGTTTTTATACCTTTTCAAATAATTGTAGAATAATCTTATCTATGTGTACAAAAAATATTACTGGAAGTTTGATAGAAATTGTGCTGAACTTATTTATCAGGTTTAGGAGAATTGACATCTTTATTAAATCTTCCAAATCATCAGCACCGAATGACTCTCCATTTCTTTGTATCTTTCATCTAGCATTTTGTATTTTTCATATACATGTTGTATTAGATTTACACCTAACATGTTTTCTTTTTGAGCAGTTGTAAATAGAATTGTATTTTTAATTTCAGTGTTCAGATATGTTAATGTATAGAAAATCAACTGATTTTTGTACATTCATCTTATATCCTGCAACTTTTCTGAGATTAATTATTAGTTCGAGAGTCTTTCTTTTGTAGATTATTTGGGATTTTCTATATGGATGATCATGTCATACACATATAGACAGTTATAGTTGCCTTGCTGATCTGTATGCTTTTCTTTTTTTCTTGCCTTGATGTACTGACTTGAACTTCTAGTACTATATTGAATAACAGCAATGAGAATGGACATTCTTTCCTTGTTTCCTCTTGCATAGAAATAATTCAGTCTTTCACTATTAGGCATAATGTAAGCTGTAACTATTTTTAGGAACTCTGCAAAAAACAAAGAAATTAAGATAAATTACAAATGAAAATAAAAATGACAATCTTGGAGAATATATTTACCTCTTTGAGCTTGACAGTTTCCCAATATATTCTATAATACAGTTGTCCCCAAAATCACCCCTAAAGTCACCATTCATAGGGAAAATGGGAAATTGTAGTTAAATGTACCTTATTTACAAAATACTCATTACAAGTATTTATGAAATATTCTCTATGTGTGACTACCTCTTTGTAAAATTTTGTAATGAATATTTTGTAAATAAAGACACATTTAACTACAATTGCCCATTTTTTGCCTATGGAAAGCTATTCTGATGAAATTGGTGGTGATATCGATAAATAATGATTTTTTTGATGCATAATATAATATCAATAACCATTTGGAAAAGCCACAAGCTCAGTGAACCACCATCTACCAAATGATCAATGTGTAGTATCACAAATCATGTGTAGATCAAAGATTAATTCTGTGTACATACAAGATAGACCAATGGATTTTTATATAACAGGGTAAAAAAGTTTATTGATAAAGCTTTTAGATTATACATTGCAATGAAATTTTAAGAAATTACCATTTGTCAAGTAAATAAGGCTTATTTTACAAGGCTATTAAAATACTCCATCATTGGCCGGGCATTGTGGCTGATGCCTATAATCCTTTTCTCTGGGACGTCAAGGCAGGAAGATCTCTTGAGCTCAGGAATTTGAGATCAGCCTGAGCAAGAATGAGACTTCATTTTCTACTAAAACTAGAAAAACTAACCAACTATTCTGATGGTTCCCACAGCACCCAAGCTACTTGGGAAGCTGAGGAAGGAGGATTGCTTGGATCTGGAAATTTGAGGTTGCTATGAGCTAATCTGATGCCATATCAGTTTCAAACTAAAAATACTTCAACCAAAACAATGTATTGTAATAGATTGAAAGCTGAAATAGATGTGAGAATCCAGCTGCCTCCCATTAAATTAGACATTAAAGAGATTCTAAAAATGTAAAACAGTGTCACTTCTCTCCCTAAAAAAAAATTGGCCTTTTTTCTCACAAAAAGATGAAGTTAATACTCAAAGGATTTTTATTATATTTAATATTTTTTAAATTTTAAATGTATAATATAATAAATATTAATAGATATAACCTGTATAAATAAAAGTTATTTAGAATCTTTAGTAAGTTCTAAGAGGTAAAGGGTCCATGACACTATAAAATTTGAGACTGAACTTATGGTCTATAGGATAAAATCTAAACCTCTGTATATGGCTATCAGCATTCCTACCACTTCTTCTACCTTCTCTCCTGTCTTTTTCCTCGTTGCTGTATTGTTCAGTGATATGGAAATACCTTCATTCAAAGAGAACCATGGTGTTTTACACTTCTGCACCTTTGCTTAATGCTCCTTTTGCAAAGAGCATTTATTCTCCTCCAGCTCTCTGTACAAAATACTGTTTGTATAAAATACTGGACATTTACCCCTGGAAATATTCTCTTATAAATTCTACTTTATCTGAAATTAATATAATGACTCCTACTCTCTTTTACTTATTATTTACATGGCATACCTTTTTTCTATCCATTTTCTTTCATTCTACCTGTGTCTTTATATTTAAAGTTGGTTTCTTATATATAGCATATAATTGGTTCTTATTAAAGTATCTAAAATTGCTGCTTTTAATGGGAATTTTTAGTCCACTAACATTTAATGTAATTGGGATTGGTTTTAAGTATATTATTTTATATTTGTTTTCAATTCCTCTTCTTTTTTTATATTGACAATTATCTTGTCCTTTCTTGTGGTTTTCAAACTTTACTATGTGACAGAGTTACCTGGAAGTCTTTTCAAAGCAATAATTTTGGGGCTCTACTCCCTGAGTTTGTAATTTAGTGGGTCTAGGTTGGTCCTATGAATTTGTATTTCTAACAAGCTCCCGAGTAATAATATTCTAAGAAATAAAATACACATCCTCAATTTTTACAGTCTACTTAGAGTTAATAATATTGTATTATTTCATTTAAAATGTAGAAATCTTTCAATTGTATAGATTCATTTATCACCTTTACTTGGGTTTATACTATAAACCACAGGACTAGTTTTGATATTCTTGAGGTACTTATGGAAGGAATCAAATAATTAAATGTAATGCTCAGTATTAGGGATTTGGTTTCTTTTGCAAAAATATGTGTTTTCCTCTAATAGAATATAAGAAAAGTACTTTTATGTAGAAAACTTTCATTTCTAAGAAACTAAAAGGCCTTACCTTTTTGCTCCTATTTGTTCTTCATTTTCAGGACTATTAGGGAAGATCCTGATGGCTATCCGAGATGCAGGTTTTGAAGTCTCAGCTATGCAGATGGTAGGTCACAATGAACCATAATATATTGGGAAATTTTTTAAAAAATAAGCTTTAATATATTTTATAATCTCTATGAAATATAATATATTTTATATCTCTATGCAGTCATGAACTCAGAATATTAAAGATAAAATATATTTACTGAATTCAATAAAATTCTTATAATACAAAAGTGTTTTTTAAAATGAATGTACCACTGTAATCTTATACTGAGAAAATTAATATTCAAATGATATCCCTAAAAAGCTTATCAAGTAAGTTCATACAATTCTTTGAAATTTAGTTACAAAATAAATAAGGACCCCCCAAAGTGTCTTCTTTTAAATAAAAAGTAGAATCAAAAAACATAGTCATTTCTCTGTCTTCTGGCTTCCTAAGTAGATAATGAAGGAAGAGAATCACTTCAGATGTCTTCTCTGACCAGTGTTTTTTGTTGGTTTCTGGACTTTTCCTTAGGACATTCTTTGAAGTTAGTGTATTTCAGCACCTCTGTTGGCACTTGTACCACTGGACCTCCAGAGCACATTTGTTCAGAATTGCTTTACTTATACGACCTAGGAAACCCTTCATTGAACAACAGCATCTGCTCTGGTAGAGGTCATACTTTTCTGCTGTATTCACTGGTGCATTTAACAAGAAATTGTGAATCAGATAAACAATTTGATTTTGACAATGTTTGAAGCCCATCAAGTTTATGCCTTTTTGATAGTGAAATACCAAAATACCCATTTTGAAGCTGATAATTTTCTTACCAATATTATTTATGTCTTCTTTTTCTGAAAAGAAACTGCTTTTGATTTCTATAAAAGTTTAGGATCACCCAAATCAGGGGTCGCATCACAAACTGGGTTTCTTTCTTGGCTTGACACCTGTTGCTCAGTGGTTAGGGCACTGGCCACATACACTGGGGCTGGTGGGTTTGAACCCAGCCTGGGCCTGCTAAAGAACAATGACAACTACAACAACAATAAAAAAATAGCCAGGTGTTGTGGCGGGTGCCTGTCGTCCCAGCTACTTGGGGTGGCTGAGGCAAGAGAGTCGCTTAAATCCAAGAGCTTAAGGTTCCTGTGAGCTGTGATGCCATGGTACTCTACTGAGGGCAACATAGTGAGACTCTATCTCAAAAAAAAAAAAAAAAGAAAAAAATGAATTTCTGCCTAGTTTGTGCCAATAAGCCAAAGAAAAAAGGTAAAAAATATCAACCAGTTTACAAAGTCATCAAGCAAAGCTTACAGATTGATGAGAAAATTGTTATTTGAAGAATCTTAGCTAAGAGTATAAAAAAAATTAGCCAAAATTTTGTAAAAGTGTTAGCTTGGTAATGTTTTATTGAAATCATAGGATGTTAACTAAGTCTACTTAAAAAATAATAACTGTAGAAATGTTAGTTTTGAAAATTGACTTAACTCTAGGCCTATAACCTAGCACAATGATTGGCTATAGTTGGACTCAGTGAGAAATAAACAAGAAAAATATTATTGATTGAACCTATAGGTAAGTAATGGTAGTATGGTCAACTTTTAGAGTCAGAAAGATCTGTTTCTGAATCAGGGTCAGCTAGGCATGTGACCTTGGTCAAATGTCAAACATTCTTATCCACAGTTTTCTCATCTAGGCAATGAGAACTTTATTATTTGCTGAAATGGGTTAACCTTCACAACAGCCCTTCTGCAGAGGTAGTATTAATAGTTCCAATTCACAGATGAACCTAAATGTCTATAACCTCAATGTCTCTGAGTCTTAGTAGCCTCATCTGTGAATTGGAACTATTAATACTACCTCTGCAATAGGGCTCTTGTGAAGGTTAAATGAGATGATGTATGTGTAGAACTTACAATGATGCTTGACACATTAAGTACTCAACAAATGCTATCCAGTATTATCGATGAGTTGATCTTTAATAACATCTTTTCTTCAAAAGTAGTTTATCATAGGTTTACATTCATTTTAAAGTAAAGAAATCATAAGTATTGAGAGCTAAGTGTGATTTACTTGTTTTTCTTTTGTTAGTTGGCTTATGGTTTTGTTTTACTGTATTTTTTAATATAGTTCAACATGGACCGGGTTAATGTGGAAGAGTTCTATGAAGTGTATAAAGGAGTAGTATCTGAGTATAATGTAAGTATGAAAGCAAGGTAAAGCATCTGTTAAAATAAAAATCACAGGAGGCCATTGTTTTAGACTAAGCCCTGTACTAGGCTACAGGAGATCAGACTAAAAATCAAAATGAAGTCACTTATGCTAAAATTCCATGTCACCAGACTGAAAACAACTTGTTATCTGACTTTCTGCTGAGAAATCCAGAGAGAGAGATAACAGCTAAATTTCCTAAATAAGTCCGTTTCAGTGAAGTTCCCTGTGCCTTTAATCCTTAAAACAAAAAATTACCTGGAATAACCTGATGTTAAACAATTAGTTATTTTTTTTGTTGTTCTGTTTTTCTATTGTAGCCTTACAAGGAAAGCAACTTTTAAATAACCAATTCATTTTTTGTTCTGTTTTTCCTTTTGGTAGCCCTTTTCTGTCTATAAAACCAGCCCCCTCTGCTTAGCTCATTGGAATACTTCCTGTATTTTATGGAATGTTGCCTGATTGTAGAATCATGAATAAAGCCAATTGAGTTCTTTAAGCTATATGTTGTTACTTTTTCTTTTGACAGTACTGAAAACAATTTGTATATGTCAAATCATGAGGATCTCAGTGTAATTGACAATCATGAAAGTATTCCTTACAGTATTTTTTTTGCTAGTCACCAGACGATCACACCTAGGGACTGGGGCATTTTTACTCCTAAGGGCCCATAGAAAATATATTATTATTTCATTTGTGAAACAAAAATGTATAGAAGGGATTTTTAAAAAGGAAAAAGAAAAAAGGCATCTATAATAACAAACCTTGCTGAGATATTGACATATTTCAACGTTTTCTAATAGTGTCAGTTTACAGTATACTCAGAGTAGAGAGAATACTGTCCAAAATGCTTTAGAAAGTTAAAAGTGCATAGTTATTGGCCAGGTGCCCTGGCTCATGCCTGTAATCCTAGCGCTTTAGGAGTTTGGGATAGGAAGATTGCTTGAGACCAAGAGTTCAAAACCAACCTGAGCAACATAGCAAGATTCCATTTCTCTAAAAATAGGAAGAAAGTAGTTCTTAATAGTATAGTATCACTCCATAGCAGCACTTACTATCTCCCTTAATGAGGCCAATGTAGATGAAATTAACTAAAAGTGTGATTGATACTGAAGAAATAATGACTTAAAGGGATCTGTACAAAACTCAATGAAATGTATTTTTGAAAACAAATGACTGTATCAAATAAGCCAAATCTTATTCCTTAATGTAGCTTACAGTAGATATTTAATACAAATTAGTTTCCTTTTCCACCTCTTTATCAAATTATTTTAAATGTTTGTGCCCGTACATTGCCTAACACCCAAGGTGTTTTGGCTTTTCAAAATTGTGGCACTAAGTTTTACTGTTCATAACAATGATACTGGATTTCTTTCTCCTCACTTTTCTATGCCCTTTGCCTTAAGCCTATCTTAAAAAAGGAAAAATGCACTAGTTTAAGAGCTTTTCTCATAGTTAGCCCTATATAATAAAAGCCAATTATTTTGGGTCTGGCACGCTGATTGCAGTCTACCCTTCCTTAGAAAGACCAGAGTGGGGTTTTTGTTTCTTTGCTTGTTTTGGTAGCTTATCAAAGTTTAATCTTATCAAGTTCTTCCATTAGAGTTATGGCCATTCTCTTCTTAAATGGAAGAGATTTTAAAATGTCATCTTATGTAAAAATTATTTATTCAACCAGTGACAACTCTTTTCCATTGTTTAAAATCTTTTTATTTTATCCTCCTTTTATTTGTTCATTTTGACTTTTAAAAAATATAGTTATATTATAGTTCAATTATATATGTGGGTCACTATGAAAGTTTTGAGACAGACAGTTATGGTCCGTGATTTCACCTCTAAGCAACATAGTTAACGGTGTCCTTTCTGATTCATCGGTGCAAGTTTCAACTTGCTTGGCTTATCAGAACTGCTGGGAGTGCCTCATGTGGACTTTACCTCCATGTGAATTTTAGGTTTCTTGAGTTTTGTGTATCTCAAAATTTTCACAGTGACCCATGTATAAGCTAAAGACACTCATAGAAGCATATCCCACACCAGCCTTGATCCTAATTCAAGGGGGAGAAAAAAAGATTTACTGAGTATTCTAGAAATGTAAGAGGCACTTTTTTGGATCAGTTTTTTAAATTATACCTAATAAAAATCTTCTTTTCCTACTATTCTATGTGGTGTTGCTTCCGTACATTTTACTTCTATGTATGTTATAAGCCCTACAGTTTACTGTTAATATTTTCACTTTAAACAATAAACTATCTTTCAAAGCAACCAAAAATAAAAAATGCATTTTATACTTGCGTTTATTGTTGTCTTGTGTAGATCCATATTTTTGTCTGGTATTTTTTTTCTTCTGTCTGAACAATATCCTTTAAGATTTCTTATGATATATAGCCTCCGATGTTGAATTCTCTCAGCTCTTGTTTGTCTAAAAAAGCATTTATTTTTTCTTAATTTTTGAAAAATACTGTTTTACTGCAGTATAGAATTCTAGATTAATAGATTTTTTCTTTTTGTCATAATTGTTGTCATCTTTATTTTTGTTATGCTGTCATATAATGCGCCTTTTTATTGTCCTGGCTATTTACAAGGATTTTTGGTTTTGTTTTATGCTACTTTGATCATAATGTGCCGTATTGTATTTTTCTTCCCATTTATTCTCCTTGTTGTTTGTTGGATCTGTAGGTTTATGGGTTTCAATAAATTTGAAAAAGTTTTAACAATTATGTCTTAAAATATTTCTTTTCTGTTCATCACCTTTTATTCTCTTCTGGGACTCTAACTACACATATAACAGACAACAGTGTCCTAAAGGTCTTTTTTTAATTTTATTTTTCATCATTGTTTTTTCTCTCCATGCTTACTTTGGAATAGTTTCTATTACATATCTTGAAGTTCATTCTTCTTCTACAGTGTCTTATCGTATTTCCCCGTATGCACCCCGTCCAGTGTATTTTTCAATTTAGACATCTTAGATTTCATTTCTAGAATTTCCATTTGGGTCTTTTTAATATCTTGGATTTTCTCCTCATCATGTCTCCTCATATTTCTTTCTGTCATTTGAACATGTGGAGCCTATTTAACATCCTTATGTTAATTATATTATCTCTGTTAGTATTGCATTTATGTGTATTTATACTGAGTTTTTTTCTGTTGATGTTCATATTTTTCTACTGCTTTACATGCCTGGTAATTATTTTATTAAATGCTGGATATTATGAAGTTTATAGTGTTACATGGTGGATTTTGTTGTATTCCTTTAAAAAGTGCTTGACTTTGTTCTGGCACTTAGTTACTTGGGATCAGATTAACCTTTTTGTGGCTTAATTTTAAGCTTTGTAGGATGGGTACAGAGCATCTCATAATCTAAGGCTAATTTAGGTCAACTTCTATGAAACAGTATTCTTCTGAGGACTCCACCTAATGTTCCTTGTATCATATGAGGGCTTTTCACTCTGGCTGTAGAAGTACAAACTCTTTTCAGCCTTGTGCTTTCTCTGTGAGTATTTGATTTGCTGCTTTCTGGTGATTCTTTCCCTGGCCTCAGGTAGTTTCCTTTATATTTACTGTAGACTCTTTATATTTACCACAGATTCATATGAACGTCTTTGCAGATCCTGTAGCTTACTTTTGTATAGGTCCCCTCATCTGTCCAGTATTCTGCCCTGATAATTCTAGTGACATTGGCCACCTTGAACTCCAGTCTTTGTCTTTCCAACTGATTGAATGACAGGCTTTGTTGTGTTTCATCCACCTGGTCTGGAAACTGCTCTAGAATACTCTGGAAACTGCCTCTAGGCAGTAAGATGGAACATTTATACAATTCATCTCTTTTGTTTCCCCTCTCTCACCGTTTATAGTCCTGTTCTGCCTAATTATCCAGTGTGTGAAAGATGCAATTTCCTATATTTGTGTAGTTTTAAATGTTTAATATGGGAGAATAAATCTTGCCCCTGTTATTCCTTATTGCTAGAATATATATCATGACTGTAAAATGTTCTTCAGGAGAAAAACTTCAAAATGTATACTCTTAAGAATGTTATTTTGACTGTACTGTGTTCAAGGAGAGGCCTTTGAGAAGAAGATATATTAGAAAATAATTACAATCATGGGATTGTAGGATGGTAAAATGTTACATTAAAAAATAGTGGTAGAGATGAGAGAATATATCTAAAAAATGGACAGAATTTGGAAACAGTTTGATGTTTGGGATACTGATGGGAAAGATGTTGAAGATGACTTTAACAGGATTAGTGGAATAGTTGTATATTGAAGAGAAAATAGGTAAAAGTTTATTAAATTATTTTGTTTGTTTTATAATACATCTTACAGGAGATGGTAACAGAAATGTATTCTGGCCCTTGTGTAGCAATGGAGATTCAACAGAATAATCTTACAAAGACATTTCGAGAATTCTGTGGACCTGCTGATCCTGTAAGTTATTGTTTCAAAATATTAATCTGCTTTGTATTATGTATTAACTAAATATTTTAATAGGTTCAACATTTTTAGGTTGTTCTTTCAAAAAATATATAAAAGTGAATATAATATGCAAAAGTTTTACTCAAAATGGGCAGAAACATTTACTGTGGAATTTTCTTTTATTATTTCTTCTTGCTTAATCATTTAGGTAAGTTAATTTTGCAAATTTTATAATAGAAATTGTCTAAGGCATTATCTTTGACATAGGCTGTATAAATAAAACTGTGTGAAGAATACTAATATGGTGTAATTTACTTACGTCATATCAGTAAGCAAATAAATATGAGCAGTGAGACTTACATGAAACTTGATATTCTCCAGTGTTTTCAATTTGCTTCTTCCCGTGAAAATTTGAATTTGGTGGTGGAATTGTGTGTGTGTTTTGAGAGAGAGAGAGAGTAAAGTTGGGGGGATTGAAAAATAGAAGGACCATTAGAATACATATGATAAGGCTATAATGCAAATGTTAGAAGCTGAGTGTGATTATGGGAAGTATTATTGATTTTTAAACTCTAAATTTACTGGTTCCTTTGTTTCACTCTCTCTTGAGAATAGTTTATTGAAAATAACTATCTAATTCACTTTGTTTCAGAGCATTTATTGAATACCCTTAGATGCAAGGCAGTAAGTCAACAGCATCTATTAAGAAATTATCTTTTGTGGGGTGGCACCTGTGGCTCAGTGGGTAGGGCACTGACCCTATATACTAAGGGTGGCAGGTTAGAACCCAGCTCCAGCCAAAGTGCAACAAAAAATAGCTGGGTGTTGTGGCGGGCGCCTGTAGTCCCAGTTACTCGGGAGGCTGAGGCAGGAGAATCGCCTAAGCCCAGGAGTTGGGGGTTGGTGTGAGCTATGATAGCACGACACTCTACCAAGGGCGATAAAGTGAGACTGTCTCTAAAAAAGAAAAGATTATCTTTTGTGAAATTAAGCCCAGTAGAGAAGAACAATACACCTGTTGTCAATCATCTATGAGTACATGCATGAAGATTTTTTAGAACACTTACAGAACAACATATAAATGAGAATCAAAATATTGTTATTTTGGACAAAATCCAAATGTTGAAGGATTATATAATAAAGGAGCAATAATATGGTCTGAAGGTAATTAAGGAAATTCAGAGATATAGAAGCAGGATTTGAAAGGTGAATCAGGGCACAACAAGAATAGGAAAAGCTCTAACGTGTACAAAGACAACAGTGAAGGGATTTTTATATTTACTATGGAGTACAGAAAGAATGTTTCCTTGGCTTCAATGGAAAATGCATACCTTGAAGCACAGGAAACTATGTTGTTTTAAATAGAGGAAATATGTTGGAGAATGCTGGTAGAAATGGATGTGGAATGGATTAGGCAGGAAAAGAATTCTGTATAATTTGTAGATTCTGTATAATTTGAATTTTACCTACCAGGCAATAGAAATTCCCTGTATGTGGTTTAATTTTGACTATACCAAATTATTTCATTAGTGCAACTAGTCTGGGGCAAACTAAATTGGGAGAGATTAAAGGCGGAGAGGCTATACATAGAAAGGAGCACCGCTGGTGACATCAACAGAGAAAGTCAGCAAGACCTCCTTTGTATCTGTTAAGGGAGAAAGAAGAATAGATATAAATAATACATGAGGCATGTAAGAGTGATGAGCACAATGTGATTATGTTGTAGAGGACACTGGGAGACAGTGGTATTATGCTGAGTGTTTACTGAACATCAGTCACAAGAATTTATGAAGGGATACTTCCTAGCTAGTGAGTAGGTTGAACTCAGTTTTTGCCATTTCTGACATTTTAAGTTTCTGATTTTTGTTTGATGGCCAAGAAGAATTGTTGTTCTTTTTTGAAGTGTAAAGTTGTTTAAAATTGTGAGCAATCAGCTGACTAAACAGGAGTAAATTTAAGAGATTAAAAACTAGAGCAATAAATGAATGAGATAGGTTTGTTCTCTCATTTATTTAATAAATTTAATAAATATTCATTGAGGGCTGGGCGAGGTGGCTCACGCCTGTAAACTCAGCACTTGGGAGGCCGAGGTGGGTAGATTGCCTGAGCTCACAGGTTTGAGACCAGCCTGAGCCAGAGCAAGACCCTGTCTCTAAAACCTAGCCAGTCATTGTGCTGGGTGTTGTAGTCCCAGCTATTTGGGAGGCCGAAGCAAGAGGAAAACTTGAATCCAGGAGATGGAGGTTGCTGTGAGCTAAGATGCCACAGCATTCTACCAAGGGTGACCAAGTGAGACTCTGTCTGAAAAACAAATAAGTAAATTAAATAAATAAATATTCATTGAGTCTTTGAAAGTATTTGTGGGCTCGGCGCCTGTGGCTCAACGAGCTAAGGCGCCAGCCATGTACACCTGAGTTGGTGGGTTCGAATCCAGCCCGGGCCCACCAAACAGCAATGATGGCTGCAATCAAAAAATGGCCGAGCATTGTGGCGGGCACCTGTAGTCCCAGCTACTTGGGAGGCAGAGGCAGGAGACTCGCTTGAGCCCAGGAATTGGAGGTTGCTGTGAGCTGTGATGCCACAGCACTCTATCCAGGGTGACAGCTTGAGGCTCTGCCTCAAAAAAAA